>ARYC01011253.1:0-16681 GCA_000711775.1 Oxytricha trifallax
CTTTAACTTCTTACATGAACTTTATGAACATTATTATACAGGATTTAGCTTTTAGAATTTGAATCTTATTAAATCAGTATTGAATATCGACGATTCACCTAAACATTATAAAAGATGAAACCTCATTTCAAGAAATCTCTATTTGCCTTGGAGACAACTCCTAAAGTTTTATTACTTTCCTTTAACTTCTTACATGAACTTTATGAACATAATTATACAGGATTTAGCTTTTAGAATTTGAATCTTATTAAATCAGTATTGAATATCGACGATTCACCTAAACTTTATAAAAGATGAAATCTCTTTTCAAGAAATCTCTATTTGTCTTGTAGACAACTCCTAAAGTTTTATGACTTTGCTTTAACATCTTACATAAACTTTATGAACATAATTATACAGGATTTAACTTTTAGAATTCGAATCTTATTAAATCAGTATTGAATATCGACGATTCACCTAAACTTTATAAAAGATGAAATCTCTTTTCAAGAAATCTCTATTTGCCTTGGAGACAACTCCTAAAGTTTTATTACTTTGCTTGAACTTCTTACATAAACATTATGAACATAATTATACAGGATTTAGCTTTTAGAATTTGAATCTTATTAAATCAGTATTGAATATCGACGATTCACCTAAACTTTATAAAAGATAAAACCTCTTTTCAAGAAATCTCTATTTGCCTTGGAGACAACTCCTAAAGTTTTATTACTTTGCTTTAACTTCTTACATAAAATTTATGAACATAATTATACAGGATTTAGCTTTTAGAATTTGAATCTTATTAAATCAGTATTGAATATCGACGATTCACCTAAACTTTATAAAAGATGAAAACTCTTTTCAAGAAATCTCTATTTGCCTTGGAGACAACTCCTAAAGTTTTATTACTTTGATTAAACTTCTTACATAAACTTTATGAAAATAATTATACAGGATTTAGCTTTTAGAATTTGAATCTTATTAAATCAGTATTGAATATCGACGATTCACCTAAACTTTATAAAAGATGAAAACTATTTTCAAGAAATCTCTATTTGCCTTGGAGACAACTCCTAAAGTTTTATTACTTTGATTAAACTTCTTACATAAACTTTATGAACATAATCATACAGGATTTAGCTTTTAGAATTTGAATCTTATTAAATCAGTATTGAATATCGACGATTCACCTAAACTTTATAAAAGATCTTGGTATTACTTATAATTAAATTATTTTAAGAAATTTATAGAAGGTTATATATTTTTAAATCCTAGTATAATAGAAATATAGACATTATTATTTTTGGGGGGGGGGAAGTTTCCTGCACTCGAGGAAGTTTCCTGCACGCTTTATTTTATTTATGTAAATTTAATAAATTTGACATAAATTAACAAATTTAATATTTTATGAACCATTTAATATTAAGACTACATTGCTCATCATTGAAGTAGTTCAAGAAAATATAGGTTAACATTATATAGGTATGGTAAGAAAAAGGTAAATTCAATCATTATTACAATAACAATCGGATACAATCATTATAAAATTTTAAGAGACAGAACTTGCAAATATTATATAAAAAATGTCAGAGTTTTTGGAATCTGAAGAGAGATATTGAATATTGATTAATAAATTAAAGTATGATAATAAAAATAAAAGTCCTGAAGTTTGTTGATGGTTGTTATAAAGATTAATTTGATGAAAAAATAAAAATCAAAAAATTAAAAAAAGAGTGCAGGAAACTTCCCTAAAATCTTTTTTTATATAATAACCAGTGCAGGAAACTTCCCCCCCCCTTATTTTTTATTATTCAGCATAGATTTCAATCTATGATACAAAGTGTTTTTAGTTTCATTAGCAATTCTCTTACTCAATTTATTAACAGTTTAGTATTAATACCACTCTTGCCTTGGAATATGTGCGACATAAACTCTATTTCATTTTGCTTAATAACCTTTTTGATTTCTCTGTTAGTTCAATCATGTGATGTCTGTAGTGCTCATTGTTACCCTTAGAAATGGTGTTGCATGGGTTGTAAATATTCTCTTTGTGTGTTCCATGATATGGATTTCTGTCAGTATCGTGTTTTGCTCTGAGTAGGAAGAGAAGTCTGTACCATATCTTACTCTAAGCATTCTCTCAGCTCACCCTTGCATCTCTTATAGTATATCGGTTGGAGTACCATCTCGTCGTTGTTATCATGTGCTTCTTGAGAAACCATAACTAGGAGAAATTTGACTTCTAGTCGTGAGTACACTAATGAAAAAATGCTTAATCAGTTCAGCTTGTCTTGGCATTATCTTTTTTGAATTCAAAAATTCATTATTGCAAACGAGGTAAGGGGCGAAAGTTCGAATGAGGACCTGCCAGTGGTACCATGTGATTCTCCTTCAAAAGGCAGTGAGATGGAATCTCCAACTCAGACAAGGTTCCTAAAAGCCGAAATAATCGATGATCAAATTTAAGACCACCCTTAGCTATTAATTAACTTCCTGAGTACATTTCCTTTGATAATTTTAACGATGATGTTAATCAAACTTATTTTAAACCCACAAATCTCTCTTGACAGCTGCTCTTTTCCTCTCTGTACTTAGCACTTTCCTCTTTGTGTTATTTAGGGCTTTTAAGAGGATTTTCATGCAATCTAAAGGATTTCCATAAAGATGGAGTGTTCTTACGAATATGTAGGCAGAGGAATCATAATTTATAATAGGAAATTGATATAATAATAATAATAATAATTAATAATGATGAGGGAAAAGTTAAGATGAAGTAGAAGATAAAGATGATCATTCATTTTAATTTGTAAGTTTCATTTTATAATATATCTAATTATTTTTAATAAATGCATTTTTAGCCTAGGACGAGTGCAGACCAAGTTGTGTTGACACTTAGTAAAGGAGCAGAAAGAAGGCGGAAATACCCTTATGCTTGGACTGATGAATGAAGATACTAATGATGATGGTTAAATGGTAAAGCTGTTTGTATTTTTCCATTTTTAATATATAAAAAAAGTGTTTTATTAAATCATAACCAATCATATATTTTTCCGATTACTTATCATAAATTCTTAAACAATTTACCGTGCGCGCTTCACTGGTTGGCGTCTCAACCAATGTAGTTCCCATTTACTCTGGTTATATAGATCTCCACTATGACTTCTTCGCACCGAATGGAGCAAGCTCAGATGCCAAGGGAGAAGTTGATAATGTTTACTTAGGTAGTAGTGAATAAAAGACTTTCTATCACTACTCTTGTCCTTGCGTTTATACAAGCAATCCCAGCTCTAATGCAGTTGCCACATCATGCTCCACATATTTTCATTGCAACAAAGACTACTTAACATACACAAACACAAATCTTTCAACAGCCTAAAGAGTCACATGTATTGCAGGTCTTGCTAGAGACAGTCGTATGATTGTTGGACGATACTAGGTCACTGGTATGCTTTGGCAGCCTAGCGATGTTGCCATCACATGGAGAGTACCTCCATGTGATGGCTTTGTTCCATCTTTACACTGTGGTATGCTGGAGACGCTCTTGCACCGCCATGCTAGACATTCGCTGATCTGGGCTGGATCGAACACTCATGCCCTCCTCTTCACTAGTGCTGTGTAGGTTGAGACACAATAGTCACCATGTATGACAACTAGGAATCATTTTTAAGTTTGATTAATTAATCATATTTAAAGTCTTAAATACTAGCCATTTAAATTTGGTTGCATTATGAATTGTGATAGAGGCTTTTTATTTACAAATAAATATAATAGTACTATGTGATTAAAATGAAAAGCAACTAAATATCTATAATAGTTATTCTTATATTCAAATTTAAATTAAACTTTTTCAATTTCGTATTAAATGTCGAATTATTCTATTATATTAAATTTTCTAATACTTTCTTTATAAATATACTTTTGTTTACTATTAAGAAATTTAATATAAAAAGTTATAATAAACTAATCAATTGAAATATTAATTTTTTTTATTATATTTTTTATTTATCTAATAAGTAAATATACTATTATAGATTATTTGCATTAATTATGATAGAATTGATGGAAAATAACCAACACGAAGCAATGGGAGAAGAATACTGTCAGTGTACAAAGAAGTTATCCAAGAGGAAAAGAAATCTATTTAGAAATTAATAAAATATTTTTTTGTTAATTCATATATGAATCCTAATAATTAAACATCCCAAGACGTTTAAGCTTATGTAAATTACAATAAGAACATTAAAAACTTAGATAAATTCATAATCTTTAAGGAGATGGTTGCTAACTTCAATTCTACAGACGAATAAGAAATATTTGATTGATTGGGTAAAAATATTAAGAGATTCGGGCGGTAGCAATGAAGCAAGAGATGAAAGGAGACAATAAACAGCAAAAGGCAACTAAAAATAAAGACAAATAAAATTGTATTATACATTCAAAACATGAAGTGATAAAAAAGTACTGGAAAATACAGATTTAATTGGACTCACTGAAACAAGATACAAAGATTAGTAGAGATAAACAACAAAAACGCTACAAAGACTCAACAGGTTAGAAACTAAAGAGTATTGACTTTTAACAGTTGAATTTTCTAGTTGAAAATAATCAAATTACTAAGGTAGCTCATTTATAGCTCATTTAATTGAATATATAATTTGTTGAAGGATTTCTATTACAAATAGCAATAGCTCACATTTCCTCACATCCTACACTGATGAACGTAAAGAGTTACAAGAAAGATTATATTACATGATAAAATCACTGAAATATAAATGTAAGAAACAGAAAATCAAAGTAATAGGTGATTCCAACTTCTAAATCAAAAAAAGGAGATAAATAAAGATTAAACAAAGTAAGCCTTAAAGAAATGGTTACTATGGGAATAATAACTAACAACAAAGGCAATCTACTTTATTAAATATTCATAATTTATAATAAGTAATATACAATTAATTAATATAATTGAAATAAATACTTTTCATCAGTATATTTAACGATTTCCTAGAGGAGAGAGCAGAGATTTCAGAAAATATGCCACCTCATTATACAACAAAGCAGCATAAAATGTGTACTACATGTTTGGAAGAGTATTTATAAGGTTTATCTATCCTTTTGGGTATAATAATATGAAAAAGATTAATTACTAATAAACAAGGTTGGAGATAACTAACTCATTGAGCAATTAACCTCATTATTCATAGAACTTATCTCTATATTTAGTAGTCTTCGAGAGAATTTTTAAATCAGTGGGCAGTTAAACATTAATCTTTACGAATAATGCTGGTGTTTGCTTTTAATAAGATTTCAATGTTGTTTTACAAACAAATTAATCCTGTTTAATATAATCCCCATTTTACTTCCTTTATAATCGACATCTTTATATAAATATTTCTTTCATCACTGCTGCTAAGTAGGTTAGTTGTATAAATTAATACTTTGCACTTCTTGAAGTAGTTTTTATTTAGTAAAACAGTATTACTACCTCAATTATAAATGAATCTCACAAGATTATTCAAGGCATAATTATCCTGCGAAGTTTATTCTTAAATGAGTACAATTGCTGCATTTAGTCTAGAGATAAACTTCCACTTCTTATTTATAGATTCTTATTTAAATCTAAGAATTGTTTGATAATGCTGCATTCTTATTACATGGCGAAAAGAAGCTTTTTATTTTTTATAAAAGTATAATCTTACTTTTAAAATAAGAAATATATCTTAGCTATTATTAAGGAACAAATTAAAATGCAATTCTCTTCTATCATTTTCATGATAAACATATCTTTCCTGGATGTTGACCAATAGATAAACTTACTATTTTAATACGGAAACATATAAAAATACTAATTTCATATTTTAACTCATGAGCCAACGAATATGTGTTATATAGAAATACGATTATAACTTTTAAAGTAATATAATGTTCAGAATTTATATTTGAGACAGATTAATCGAAATAATGCTATACTAATAAGGTTTCTAATTATATTTTTAAATTAATCATTAATAGTATGCAAATTGAAATTACAAATATATACGAGTCTAAACACAATGGAATAAATTAATTAATTAAAATAATGTAATAACTGTTTATTACTATTTTTTCGATGAATATGGATCAAATAAATAATAAATAAACAACCATTTATTAGGTAGTTGTTAGTGTTATAAATATATAGTATTAATAAAGCACTTGACTCATTTTTTCAAGAGTTATCAACAATATTTATAATTATATGTTTAATATTAAATCTTGTTATAATTCTATATTTTAAAGAGGCAATGACAATTTAAATTAATTAGCTGCAAATGGGAAATTGCAAATATTAACAAAGTACTTTTATATTACAGTGAATAAAATATATATAATTATTATTAATAGAAGCGGATACTAGTAAGATAACTAGTAAGCTATATGATATTGTATTAAACAGGATGACTACATTCGTAAAATAACTAAGTAAATAATGATTATCTAGCATAGAAACATCACTAACTTATTCAAGCAAAGCTGAAATAAGGGCACAACATGAATGATCTAAAATTATAAAATAGGCTGATTTTTATTGATATTGATAGGTAGATAATAACTAATGGTAATTAAGAGTTCACAAATACACAAAGTGAAACATATTTAGCTATATGTAATTTAATTTCAATTATAATTATTATTCCATTCCCTTTTACATCAAATCATTCCTATTTCTTCATTCTAATTTGATTTATGTACTCCTATATCACTTTTACTGATCAACTCCTCCGTAGTGATATTGTCTGTCTGATGGTTATCTCAATCTAGATTAGTCTAGGATTGGTTGTTTCCAAACTTCGTTTCCCGCCCTTATACTACCATCAATTCTGAATGAAATGACAGTTTTTAACTTCTGCTGGATATTTGTATATCTCGCTAAAGTACCTTTCCTACTCTTTATGATATTGTTCAATTTGTAATTTGATTCTCTATTCTAGAATTTGTTAGTTCTAAGTGTCCACTTGAGTATTGAAGTTTGTGAGCTAAGTAACGTTCTCTTATAATTGCGCCTGGTTCCTCTTATTTGTAATTTGCTCTATGTCCTATTCTTCCAATATATGTGAGATTTACCAATCTTCATATTCATGTACTCAACTTCAAGGTTGAATATCAGATAGTACCTCTGCATCTTAATCTAAACTTCGAGAATATTTGAAATATAGGCTCCCTTGGCAATTCCAGTGCAAGATGATTCATTATTAGAATAGCCATTACCCCGTAATCTTCTGAGTCGTCCTGTTTTTGGTTAATTTTGGGTTTACAGGTAATCCTCTATACTTAGAACTCTTTTCCCAAGATCTCAGTTATCAATAGGTTTAATTGGTATAAGTATTTTTAGACTCATATTTTTTAATAGAGAATTGAGTAATAAAATAAAAAAATTATTTTTATAAAATGAATACTAAAGTGGATGTTGCTAGAGTAGCTGACAATTCATTAAAATTTGTAAGTTATAATAGTCATATCAATGATATTTATATTATAGCAATACTAGACATAGTTAAACTAAACTAGAGACTTGAGAGACAATAGTTCAAAGCAAATAAATAAAGATAGAGATGGCAAAAAGATTATATTATAGTAATTCTTACGATAATAAAGCTTTATCTAAATAACATTTTTGTTATTTTCTATATTAATAGTTGTACTTTAAATCTATTTCAAAAAAAATTAAATTACCAATTTTGAATTATTTTTCATAAACATATTATGACTTTCTATCTAGTTTTAGTATCGTAGACCTTTACCTATCCTGCATACTTAGCAATTTTTAGTATCATGAAAATTCTACAGCTTTTCAAAAAATTCTAGCAGCTCACTGCTCCTTACATCTTGTACCTCTATCCAGAATCTATTGTTTTCTATCACCTATTTTCTCTCCCTAATAAATTAATATATCAGCATAACCTCTTTATCAATCAGAACTATAGGATGGAAGAACAATATAATATTTTTTGCTCGGAAAACTACTCTTCTTCTGTATTTTAAACAGGTATCTCCAAAGTTTTCTCTTGAATGTATTTAATTAAGTCCTCAATGCCACCTTTATTTTAATTCCCTTCAGTGGTGTTGCTTCATTATTAACATGCCCAACTCTGGCATCTCCTTTCATCAAGCTTCCTCTATATCTTAGTGTCCTCAGAAGAGGGCTTTCTCTATCTTATTTCTTGTGTTTGTACAACAAAATATCATTACTATTGTTGCAACTAGCGGGGTCCACCCCTTTTTCTCATGTATGATTTCATCGAAGGCTTGGTATATATCCTTCAAAAGGTCTATAAGGTTCTTGAGCTTCATCTAGACTTTTTGAACTCAAGTTTTGCCATCTTAATGCTTGTCAAAGTTAATCCTTTGTAATTGAATCAAAATTATTCCCGTTTTTAGATTAATCTATCCAATCGTTAATGTCCTT
Organism: Oxytricha trifallax; assembly: GCA_000711775.1. Lineage (NCBI taxonomy): Eukaryota > Ciliophora > Spirotrichea > Sporadotrichida > Oxytrichidae > Oxytricha > Oxytricha trifallax. Next base: position 8,426 of record ARYC01011253.1, read on the forward strand.
TTATATCCTATTTGTTTATTTAAAGGATCTTTCTGGTATTTTTACACTATTGATTTTAGAATTTCCAGATCTTTTGTTTATCTCTATAATTATACCTAGATAGTTTTACTTTCAACCAAAATTATTCATTGATTCTCTCATTGCTTTTGTAGTTCTCCACTTAACTGTAGTGTATGTATGTTGCTTATCTCTTTGCAGGTGATATTTCATTTTCTGTTGTTTTATCTTATTATTTATTTTCTTTTATCTTTTAATTATATGATTTTCCCCTTTAATGTTATAATTTATATTTTAATTATAATTTCTCTTTCATTAAAGCATTTCACATCTTACTGTCTATTTAACAGTCCTTTTGTAAATTTTTATATTTGATTATCATTCTATGATTTCTGTTGTTTTTATCTTCTATTAATTCTTAAGAAAGTTACTCTGGTTACTCTAAATAACTTTTTAATCTTTTGTTAATAACAACATCTCTCCAGTCCTTCATTCTATCATCAAGCCACATCATATTTGCTTCCATTTATTCTAAGGTCCCACCGTTTAAATCAACCCATTATAATTTATAATTAGAAATAGATTAATTAAAATTAAAATTATAAATTATTATATATTAGGATGAGGAGTTGTATGTTCAAATAATTAATGAAGAGTTACAATTTCCTAGTATTAATTTTTATTTCTAAACTTTCATCAATATTACAAAACAGTAGTGGTGAAAAACGAAAACTTTGGAAGAGCAGAGAAACACAACAAAGTGAATAAATAATTCATGTTAATGGAGATATCTACAAAGGTTACTGGATAAATGACAATTTTATCATTATCCTTTTCTTATTATTAATAAGGATCATTATTATCGTTTATTTGATTCTTATAACTAAATATTTTTTAAATAATTTACTATTAATTCATTATAACTTGTGATTTTATTAAACTATGATAGGGATCCCACTTTATTGATTGAAGAGTGGCTTCTCTTATGGTTTGCATTTACAAATGTATAGTGAACACTACAATAGTGATACATGCTGTAATTTACTGCTGCACTTCCTTTACTTATAGCCATCTTTGTATCTATAACATTATCTGTTAAGAATTACTTATTTCTTTTTATGAGTTCTATATCTTTTTCAATGTTTTTGGCTTTGTTTCAGAAAGGACTTTACCAGTGTTGGCTTCCCTAATCTCAAGTATTTCTGAACCAACTAATAAATGATATAACTCGTTATATTTTTTCTATAAGTTGCCTAACTATCATTGGAATCTTATATAAGAGGTATTTTTGAATTCTAAAACTAACTTTTGGTTAAATTTTTATTTTGTTGATATCCTTAAACTTTATATATTAAGATACCACAAGTGATGAATACTTGTATATTACTAGGGATCTAATATGAGCAGCCCTTATAGTATCGCATATTGTCGAGTTACTTGACTTAGTATGGTTTTGATCAAAGTAGTTATGTTCTACCAAGATGAAATAAGCTGAATTTTTTTGTGTTCAAGCAAACTTAAGCCCTAAATATTTTACCTTTGAATCTTTTAATATCTTCTCTTTCATATACTTTCTTAAATCCCTTAAATCGCTCATAAATTGAGGTTTATCGAGTTTAATTTCAAGTTGTGTTTTGATCTTTCTATTTCCTTAAAATACACAATCCCTGTTTTAAATTGTTATTATGATTATGTCGTCCCAAAAGTTTGAAGTTTCTCCTATTCGATCAATGACACCAGTTCTTTTTAATAGCATATTGAATCTTATTAGTATCTGTTGAGGAGCATCGGGTATAGACTGCTACCTTTTACCACATCTTACTTTGCTTCGCTTTTTTCTCCTTCTTACGTAATTTTGTTATTCTTTATTTAGTTCTTTGATCAGTTTAATTAAATTTAATCTTAAACTGTTTAAGCAATTTATTTGAGTTTGCTCATCGATATGTTTTCCTTCAAGACGGGTTTATAGGCATTTCACAAATATATAAATACTTAGGCTTCTTTATCTATGCTGTTACTCCTTGAATCTTTTATGTGCTCCAACAAACAATCTAATCAGATATGATATGAGTGCTCTCATTCTCTTTAAACTCTCTCTAATAGTATCCTATTTTATGCAATTAACTTTTTAAGAATTTTTTCTTTCCTTAATCATATTTTCGAGTTTACTTTTATTGGTCTTGTGTTCATGATATCGAGGTATTACTTTCTTGAATTCTCACTTCGTTCTATCAATCTCCCTTTTTTTATTAATTGAGGAAAAATCCCTATTTTCATTCAAGGAGCTACACTTAGCTCACAATATTCCTGAATATATCTAAATTTGCTATAATGCCTCTATTTAATCAATCCTGATGAATTGCTTAATTAAACTGTATTCTAGATACAGTTTAGGTTTATTTTATTTCAAAAGTCTTTATTTATTCTCTTTGTTTGTTATGTTACCTGCACTAGATATTTGTGGATTATACCTTAACATCTATTATCCTGAATAATTTATTAATATATCTATTTATTTTTTTTCTAGTTTTATATTAGGTTTGAACTCTTTCAATGTATATTGATAATCCTTTACTAGGTTCACTCTTTTCGTATGTTTTAAGTCTATTTACTAAGTAAAACAATCCCCTCATATCATTTTATATGAACCATAGTTCCATGTCTCTGATGATTCTATTCAATTGTTCTATCGAGTATAGATTTGCTCTTTTCTTAATATACCCGTTACATTATACCATCTAGAGGTAATTTATTAACCAAATTAATAACATTAATTTTCTTAATTAATTTTATTTTCAAATCATTTTCTTAATAATAATTAAAGATCTGTTAATAACATATTTCTTCCATTATCTAAGAAATTTACTTAACATTATTATACTATTTTAGTGGCCATTCAATTTTTTTCTGTCAAATTAAGTAATCATAATTATTATTCAGTCTTAGTAAAACAAAATGTGGTCGGTAAGCCTGAATCTTTAAAATTACCAAAAGTATGTCTCCTCTTAAAGATAAAGTTTATCTCCTGTAAATTAAAGTAAGAATAAGAAAAATAATGATCCTAGTTTTAATATATACACTTTATAATAAATAATAATTTAATTTAAAACAAAATGACTTAATCGATGATAAAAATGCGTAAATATAAAAAAAAATATTAAATGGAAACCTAAAAATATGAATATAATTCAAAATATAAAAATAAAAAAGTCTTGATAATCATCATGCCTTATAAAAATATTAGTTAGTTAGTTAAGTTATTAGGAAATTAATATTAAGGGGAAATAATACTGAAGGTAATCTTCCTCCCGACCTCCCCTCCGGAAGCATCAGGTGTGGTCACCACCAAACTCGACCGTAGTCCAAACACGTGTCCTTTCTTCCATGTAGCCACTCCGGATTTCCAAGCCGGGTCATGTGCTGCCATTTAACGTCATACCAGCTCCGTACGAGTATCCCGTGCTTTTTACCAGGTACAGACACTACAGAACCCTGGGATATTCCGTGTTTTTTACCAGGTACAAATATCAGCGAACCCTGGGTTTCGAACCCCCTACCCTGTCAGAATTGGTCAGGTGACCAACCGTCTGGACAGTAGGTCCGAAACTAAAAATATTATTATTAAATATAAATAAAAAATCTTTAACTTGGATATTGATGTTGTAAATTACTTCTTTAAAGCTATTAATCTCAAAAACAAGTACAAGTGAATCCAATTAAAATATAACTTTATTTTAGGTTAAAAAAAACTATAAATATCATGAATAAAGTAAACTATAAAAGATTTTTGATTAAAAATTAATGTATAAAATTGATTAAATAATTTGAACTAAGTAATTTGTCTTCATAAAATCTTCATTTCTACTTTAACTGCTCTCCAACGTATCTACTATTGTTCCTCGACCTCTGAATCCCCAGAATATGTTTTACAAGATTTGCCCCGAAAACCTTGTCAAAAACTGTGAAAGTACGGTAAAACTCAAAAAATGATAAAAATATGATAATTTTTAATTACAGTTGAATACAGTCAAATATGGTCAAATTGCGGTATTTGAGTAGTTTTTAAGGCTTTTAAAATTCTTGAGAAATTACACTTTTTAAATTGAGGGCAGGTCAATTTACCAAATCGAGGTCAATTTTCTTTAGTCCTTACAGAGGCTTAGGCAACTCATCCAGGTGTAGAAAGCTACAGATCATAGCATTTTGAACTCCTCTTTCAAACCTGACTCATCACGACCTCACTTGATAAGTACTATTAGATATACGAAGGCAACCACCAAAGTTATTTTATTTTTTTTAATTTATAATCTGTCATCTATTTTTTTTGAATTAATTGCATCTATTGTTTATACTTTATTTTTATTTTATTTTAAATATTACTTTTGAGTTTTAAATATTTTTTCATTTTAGTCCTGTTTATGATTTTCTTTCAATTTTTTTATATAATTTAATTTTCTTTATATTTTTTCTTTCTTATTAATTTATTACTCTCTTCTTTATCTATGTATACTCTCATATTTTACCAATTTTGTTTTTTATTCTCTTCATCAATCTTATATCTGTTGTTTTAATTTCTCATCTTATAATGTGCTATTTTTATTTTTTATTGCGGTTTTTTTGTATTTCTTTTTTCTTTTATTAGTTAAATGTTTTTCTCAATAAAATTTAAACCTTATTTTTAAGATTTTATAATATTTAAGTAGATCCTCTATATAGGTTTAAATAAATATATAACGTAAATGTATATCTTTATCATTCTTAACAAATAATTTTATTCTTTTTTTTTCATTTATTATTATGTGACAATAACACTTTCTTAATAAAAATAAACCTACTTTGTATCATTATTTTATTCATATATCTAAACGTGTCCAATTTAACATAAAATTTCATTTCATATTACTCAAAAACATTTCTAATTTAATGGCTTAGCACAAATCAACGTTGACGAACATAATATTGAATAATAATAATCATATCCTTAAAGAGCGCAAAGAAAAATTAACAAATTGAGATTTGTTATAAGATTTGATGATCAATTTTGTATATTTGTTCTTTAATTTTTTCGTTTGAAAAGCATAAAGAGAAGGTGATAGGAAATTTTGAGATGACCTGAAATTCAGCAAAGATCAAGAAACCTTTATATCCATTTCAAATGCTTTTTTGAGATATCTTATATTTTTATTATCATTTCATTGTATTTTCCACCCCTTTTTTGTATAAATTATTTTTTATTCTTATTGTTAATAAACCAGTTTCTTATAACAATAAATCTAATGTATTTTATTAAAATCTAAAGTATTTTCTAACTAAATAAAATAAATAAATTGAGTCTAAATAAGTTTTTGAATATGTAATCTCATATCTTTAAATATCATTGTATATCTTTAGGTAAATCAAATTTATATTAAAAAGTGAATTTTGTGAAGAATAAGGGAAAGTTAAAAATATTAAAGACAAATTTATTAATCGATAGATATTTAGAGATTACTTAAAAGTTGCATTGAGAGAGTAAATGGGTGAACTAAATTGAATATAATGTTTTTATGATAACTGTTGTAAATATAAACTTAATTAATATTTAGTAATGAATTAAATCTCTGAATAAAAAAACCCAGTACTAATAACATCAGCATTAAGCTAAATAATAATATAGTAGAAAAACTTCTTTAAAGTATTACAAGCGTTGGTATTCCTTGAACATGAAGATCTGAATGAAGATCACTTAGTACCAGGACCTAACAGGCAACAGTGCATGGGAAGGAAAGATTTGAGGCATAGACATTCCATTTGATTATTTTTAAAACCATTTCTTAATAAGAATAGTTATTGGCTCATGGCAGAATGCTGTGTGCATCTGGTCAGATAGCGCTGTTATATAACGAAACCTTGTAACACCTATACTAATATGACTTAATATAGGTAAATAAAAGTATGGATATATACAGATTTCTAAGAAGTAAAAACAATATGCGGCAAGATCTAGTACTGTAAACAATTTGCGGATTAAATACCTAATATAAGCTTAAGAAAAATGAAAAAGAAGATATAGATAGTATAAAATTGAAGATATCATAAGAGAATAGGATAGTAAGTATACTTATTAATATAATAACTTTAATTAATTGAAAATGGAAATAATATTAATCATATAGATTATCACCATTTACTGCAAAAGCATTGTTTAAGTCAACTTCAACATGCCCTCCTTGAGACCTGGTGGCATTGGATAAACCAGATATCATGTGACCATCTCTGCCGTGACCAGAATTACTTGAGGCTCTATCTGCAGTAGGAAGATTAGTGAATGCGTATGGCAATGAGTTGTTGGAGCCTTGGTAGTCAGAAGTGCGAGATCTGTCAACCTTACTGTGGCTGATACTGTGATTAAAGTACAATGGAGATGCTTAGTAACAGTGATAGAATCCAGAGAACTTTGAAATCCCCTAAGTATTGATCAGCTTAGACTAGTTAGGCATCTGTGCCTGCTCCTTTAGTGCAATGTAGTCATTTCGGAGATCTGAAGTGCGAGAGAATGAGAGCACAAAGGATTAAATAGCACTAGTGAAACGAGAGTATTCTTCAGTTCCTCTATAATAGTATGTCTTTTAAACTGATCAAATTCTTGTAGATCATAAATGATTCCGCCTTAGCACCTCACTCACCAAGTCAGAGGAAATAGTATCTCCCTAAAATGAATGCGACAACGCCTCAAGGGATATCATCTGCTTGCTAAAAGTGATTCAACTATAGTACGGCCAGGAATTGGCATGTCTAATGGAGTTTAAGGAGATATGACATAGGCTCTTTTGAGAAATATTGATGCTCGAATATCTATGCTACCCTAGTAGATGTCTGAGTCGGACATTACACAGTCTTGAAATAGATCAGGCTGCGTCTAGTTGCGCCCATGGTAGCCAACACAATACAATTTACCCCCCATTCCAATTGCAAACCGAAAGTAACAACATGTTTGTAGGCTTATGTCTAGATTAGCTTTCAAGAATGAACAAAACGGAGAGTGTACATAAGACCAGACTTGAGTCCATTCAAATCCATGATTCCTAAAGAAGCTCCCTACGAAAACATCAAGATAGTCTTCCTAATCTACAAGTAAAAGATTAATAGATCAGAGGATCAGTGAGAATGCCAAGAATAAGACATGCCACAAACCTGGCTTCCAACTCAGCGCTAATTATGACAATGGCAAAAACCCATGTCATTGAGCTCGCAATGAGAATGTATGCAACACGTACTAAGCGTCCAGATTAAAAAGAAAAAGTGCACACACTTTGGCATTATAAGAAAGAAGAATCAGAATGTTAAAAGCGACAAGGAATCATTGGGATTATGTAAGAAGTTAAGCTAAAGTAATAAAACTTTAGGAGTTGTCTCCAAGGCAAATAGAGATTTCTTGAAAAGAGGTTTCATCTTTTATAAAGTTAGGTGAATCGTCGATATTCAATACTGATTTAATAAGATTCAAATTCTAAAAGCTAAATCCTGTATAATTATGTTCATAAAGTAAATGTAAGAAGTTAAGCAAAGTAATAAAACTTAAGGAGTTGTCTCCAAGGCAAATAGAGATTTCTTGAAAAGAGATTTCATCTTTTATAAAGTTTAGGTGAAGCGTCGATATTCAATACTGATTTAATAAGATTCAAATTCTAAAAGCTAAATCCCGTATAATTATGTTCATAAAGTAAATGAAAGAAGTTAAGCAAAGTAATAAAACTTTAGAAGTTCTCCAAGGCAAATAGAGATTTCTTGAAAAGAGATTTCATCTTTTATAAAGTTTAGGTGAATCGTCGATATTCAATACTAATATAATAAGATTCAAATTCTAAAAGCTAAATCCTGTCTAATTATGTTCATAAAGTTTATGTAAGAAGTTAAGCTAAAGTAATTAAGCTTTAGGAGTTGTCTCCAAGGCAAATAGAGATTTCTTGAAAAGAGGTTTCATCTTTTATAAAGTTTAGGTGAATCGTCGATATTCAAATACTGATTTAATAAGATTCAAATTCTAAATGCTAAATCCTGTATAATTATGTTCATAATGTTAATGTAAGAAGTTAAAGCAAAGTAAAAAAACTTTAAAAGTTGTCTCCAAGGCAAATAGAGATTTCTTGAAAAGAGGTTTCATTTTTTATAAAGTTTAGGTGAATCGTCGAAATTCAATACTGATTTAATAAGATTCAAATTCTAAAAGCTAAATCCTGTATAATTATGTTCATAAAGTTTATGTAAGAAGTTAAAGCA
>ARYC01011254.1:0-14697 GCA_000711775.1 Oxytricha trifallax
ACTTCTTCTTTGGTGTTCTTGCAACTTTGAAACCTGAGTACTTAAATGAAGTTATTTAAGAAGCTCACAAGAAGCGATACAGCATCTCTCCTGAAAAAAAAAGAGAAGCAAGGTATTTAAATAAATGACACCTGGCTGTAGGAACTTCAAAAGCATCCTTTCATCTCAAGTAAGCTTAGTCTTCTAACTTTATAGAAAAATTTGGTACTGCTATATACTTTATGAAAGAGCGCAGCAAATTAAACAGAGAGAGAAAGTCTCAAGTAAAACATGAATTGAGTAAGAGGCTCTTCAAAGATTTATTAAAACCAGAAGAGATGAACATAGATGCAGGAGCTGGCACTAAGAGAAGAAACATAGGCCAAGCAAGCCCTAAGAAGAAGAAAAGAAAGAGAAGCCAAATCCCTTCACGGGCAAATTTAATATGTGAACTTATTCATTCGTTTAAATTTAATACTTATTTATAAACACAAAATCTCCCTTCTCTTGCGAACACTTTAGCTTTCTCATCACTGACTCTTTTAGCAGCAGTCTTAATAAAATCGACTTTATCTATCTTTAAATCATGCATCAGATGCTAGAGCAGCAATTTCTTATAATGACCTTTCAATAAACCCTAATATAATTCAATTCCATTGAACTAAGAGCAGTAAGGAACATTAAATGTAGGTGTTATATTTAGCCTTCCATATTCCTTCCTTGAGTTTTTAGTTTTATGAATTGACAAGTTATCAAAAAATAAAATAATCTCTTAGTCAGCGTACTTATCTCTGAGTTATTGCAAGAACTTAATATATTATTCAGTCTTTATAAGACGAGGGTGAATAACATAAGTCTCGAGGCCACTATCTTCACTTATTCCTCCAAGAATAGCATGAAGTTAAACCTTAACCTTTTAGTCATAAACTTCTATATTACTATACCTCTTGTACCAAGACCTTGATATAAAGGTATTGAATGTAAATACAGCTTCATCAGCGTGTATGAACTTTATATTATGCTCTTAAGACCTCTGCATTTAATCGAATATCTATTTTAAATTAGTCTAATAAAATGAAACATTAAAGTCAATCACTCTCTAAATGCGATAGACTGTCTTGTAAGATATTCCGTTCTTTTTATATATGTTCGCTATAGATTAAGCAGAGATATGAAGCTCAGGAAATTGGCGATGAAACATCACAGCCCTCGAGGCCAGAGAGAAATGAGCCCAGTATTTAAGAGTCTTATCAATAATAAGATATTCAATATGATGCTGCTAAAATTTTAAGGGTCTCTTAGGCTTAGAATTAAGATGCTACCTCTTTAAATTCAATGCTAATAGACAGTGAGACCTCACAGTAGCAGGAGATTTATGGAGTAGCCTTGCTATAGACGTGTAATTAAGAATAGGCTTGAGTTGATCACTATAATCATCACAACCATAACGCAACTTAAACAATAAATATATAGACTCACTGTCATAAACAGACCCCAAACCTCGCATATAATCACTTAAATTACTAATATTTAAACATTAAACCCCTACATAAACCCTATTAAAACCCTAATAAAGTATGCACTAATAGTCTACTTTTATCAATCAAAAACTCAATCAAACTACTGAAAGGGTTTTGGGATTTTGAATCTTTGGGGTTAGCTGTGAGCACGCAAATTCAAAAAGCAATCAAGAATTATCATTAATCTGATGGCGAATTCCACACAGATATCTATTTGATTTTACCTAAGCTGATGGTACCAACCCAGCACCTGGTGCTCTTTGTAATATGAAGATTGTCGAAGAGTGTGATGCCTTGGGAAACATCAATGTTTAAAATTTCAAGAAGAAAGCAGAGTTACACAATAATAAATTAGCTGCTTGTATAATTACTTACATAGCCACTTTCGGAGTCATTTAGGCTGGTGTAGCAGAGCTTTGTAAAGAAATTCACAAGCATGGCAATCAAGTATATATGGATGGAGCTAATTATATTAGAGGTATTAAATGTGACTATATATTTTTTAAATATTAATTTTGAATAAATTTAAACTCATAAGTTGAATAAAACTCTCCAGATTTCAATGGAGTTGATATTGGTCACTAGAACCTTGACAAGATTTTCTCAATTCTCCACGGTGGTGGTGATCCAAGTGTCGACTTTATTGTAGAAATGAAACATTAAAAACTAATCATGTCAGGTCGTGATATTCTTCTAGTCAAGGGAAAAAGAATTTGGATGATTCAGCTGCTCCTTTTGGAATTGTTAGTATCTTCCCAATCTTTAAATCTTATTTCAAGTTGATCTTAATCATTAATTGAATTACTTTTACTTAATATAGAATTTTTTAATGATGGGCAAGCCATGACTTCTGGACTTATTTAGACAAGTTATTGTATCATTAAACTATACTGCAAAGTAATTAGAGGGAGATTGCAAGACCTTTTTTTCTTATAAAAATGGCATAATTGTTAACGAATACATCTTAAACATAAGAGAGTTCAAGAGTACTACTGGTTTTGTGAAACAGATATTGCAAAGAGACTTATTAACTATGGATTCTATCCATCTAATGTCGCTTTACCAGTTTGAAAGTCTCATAATTAAGCCAATTTGAACCAGGTCGATCGATTCATAAAATCGAGTTAAGGAATAATTTTACAACTAATCAAATTATCTAAGTAATATTTTAATAAAAACATTATTATTTAAAAATGTTAAATATATCCCCCCCCAAATTTGTAAGGGTGGAATAAATTAAACACTCAAATATTTTAAGTGTAAAAGTCTAACGACTCTGGAGAATAACTGCTTGAGTCTGAAATGAATGATATTTAAATTTAACGGAAACTTATGAATAAAACTAAATACTAACATAGTTATTTATTTTTCGGGAGGTGCTTCTTTCATTATTTCAAGAATATTTTAAATCTTAATTATGTTTATATGATGAATACTTATTAAAGAACTTTATGTTTTCTTGTCAAAAAATTATTTTTATTTGGATAATTTGATGATTTTTATGTTAAAATGAAAAGATTTTAAGTTTTTAAAATAAAATGAGAAACATAAATAATTTAAAAATATTGAATAATCTTTTTATATAAAGGCAGGCAATTAACATTTATGATATGATATAGGAAATATAAAGTAAATATAATTGGATATTATTATATATATGAGAGAGCTAGCGAAAAAATATTTCTCCAGTGACATTATACTTTTGATGAAAATGCAAATTTAAAAAAGCAAATCCAACTACAAATAATAAATACTATTAACATTTACAAAGATTATAAAAAGTTTTTTATTTCTAACTAAAAATCTATAGGACTTTAGAAATAATAATCTTGCTTTGATTTTGGTTTAGAAAATAAATTAATTAACCTTTAATATAAAACAATATATCAAAATTTATATTATGATGGTAAGTTTGTTGATTTGAAAAATTATTGATTAACTCAATTTTAATCAATTCGACCTAAGTTTGAGGGCTAGATTGAGATAGAAAGATTGAAAGATGCCATGATGAGATTAAAAGAAGAAATCAGAGAAATTAAATCAGGATAGACTGACAAGTTCTACAATATAAGTTATTCCATATTTATTATTAAAATTTTCTCAAGAAATCTCCTCTTACCTTGAAGCATTTAATTTGCAATGGCTGGAAATACAGCTATCCTAAAGAAAAAGCTACGTACCCTGCTCTTTAAATTTAAATCAGATACAAAATATTCCTAAGAATCAATAACATTTATGGAAACAGAATTCTCATTTGCACATGGCAATCTATCCAGGAAATTTTATTAGCAATAATTTACACAAATATTTAACTATTTATTCTACAAGCAATAAGTTGCGATAGAAAACTATCATATATCAATCAAGATTTTTTATTTATTTTAAACTTATCAGTTTTTAAAGAGTACTTCTTAAAGTTATTGGTTTTACACTTTTAATGAAACTAAATTAAAATTAATACATAACTAAATACTAAACTTATTATTTAAATTAGGAGATTTAATGAAAAAATACTCATTATATATAAATTTTCAGTTTCATCTGTAAACTAAATGTTTAATCACACAATATTTATTTTTGCCACCCTGATTCTTTTTCCAATCCAATTCTATAAGCACATTTACTGGAGAATATGACCGCAGCGATTAATTTTTATAATTATTTTCAATGTATCATAATGGTCAAAGAAAATGCAGCATAAATTCTTGCCAAATTGAGCAAATACTATAAGGAATTAACTCTTCATAGTAAATGAAATCATTAATTTGTCGAATTTATTTCTCTTTTTCTTGTCTAATAAAAATGGTTGCATATAACTATACATTTATAAATAATATTAGTAAGTGAATTCTCTTTAAGTTATAAGTATTGTTAAGCTTAATTTGTTAACCTAAATTTAGGATTATAATTATCAGTATTAGACGCATCTCTTATCCTATAGTAAAATGAATCATAATTATTCCCAGTTAGTTTCTAAATGATCTATTTGGAAGACTTACATCCGATAAAGATTATCCACACACTAATAATAGTTAAAATATTGTTACTGTTGCTGCTCCTATTGCAGCAAAAATAGATTATTTGAATATAAGTTTCTTGTTTGAATATAAGTTTTTTGTAGTTTCATTAAAAGCAGCTACGCTTACAGAGCCTAACTATCATCTAACTATGATACTATGCCGACATAGCCACTTTAATCAAAAGCAGGTCTTTGCTAACGCTATTATTAATTATTGTACATTTTACCTCTATTTAATCTTGACTTATTTCTCTTATTAAAAGTGTTGCTTGCATCTAAGTTACTTTACTCTATAAACTAATGCATAATAGGTTATATTTAATTTAGACTTCTGGGTATATTAATTAGTTTTCTTGAGATTCCTTGAAAGATATTATAGTACAATTAGTGAGGAAATGGAAGTACAGAAACAATTTGTTATTTAAATGCTCATGCTTCTACTGTCTGAGTGATTGATTTATAGGTAGAAATGGCTGTAGAATGTTGAGGAGTTTACTTAGATTTCTAATCATTCCACTATGATTGTTCATAGAATAGTTAGTAGATAGTATATTTAGTTCGAAAAATTTATAAGTTTATATTGGATTTGAGCAAGTAAGCTCTTTTAGAGATATATACTTTCAGCAATTTTATGAATACTAAACAAATCATTAGCAAAAATATCACAATCCCAGCTATTTTTTAAAAATACAATATATTCCAAATTAAATATACTATTACTTATACAGCTACTACAAATAGAGGAAGTAAAAATGAAATATCCATGGTTGTTTTCTAACCTTCTTGTAAAGTAGTATTAGTTGAAGAACTAGGTCTATATTTAGTAAATCCATCCCTATACAAATCCATATTATAACTAAATGGATCATAAACTCCGATATCACTTTAAGTAGTAATAGTAAATAACTTGAGGTAAATTAAAATAACGATAATACACAGGAAATTACAGTTTATGAGATCTAAACATTATCACTAATAAAAGCCTGTAAAAGCGGTTCTCCGCTGATTTGTTCAATGCTCATCTCCAAGTCCATCTTGTAACATTTGCTTCTACGTCCCATCTTGCTTGACGGCCTTACCAGGCTTATTTTGAACAATCTTTTTTTGAGATCTGCTTTCCTCTCTGAATCTTCTGTTGCCATTTGTTATACATCTCTGTTTTGTTATAACTCAGATTTATCTCTGAACAAGCAGCTCTCTAGCTCTGTTAGATGTCCATCAAATTCACTTCCAGCTTTTTTTATCGTTCAAATTACTGCTCTAGCTTTGTTTGCTAGTCATTCCGTTGAAATATTCCTTCCCAATTGTCTATTTACTGGTTGAAACTCTCTTGGTGATCTCGAATTTCACGACCTGCTTGGCTCCATATCATTTCACTCCTTTTTTCTTGATTCTAGTCTGCCTCCTCCTCTCCTATAAAACATCCAGATTTACATATTTCTATCTTAGTAAAGCCGACTGCCAAGTTAAGCATTTGGTAGTATCGTTGCATATTCAACCAGTCCTTTGAGAAAATTTAAAATATTGGTTCTCTCTCTATCTCCAATGCTAAATGGTTAGCGATTAAGATGGCCTACAATCCACAGTCTTCTGGGTCTTTCTCTTAATTAGTCTCCAGTTTGCTAACCTTTCTCGATTTTGTACTCTCCCCCTATTGTTTCTTAAGTCATTTAATTATCCATTTGAGTTGCTTTTGTAGAATTGCCATGCTTCCGATTTACCTTCTGGTATCATAAACCTCCATTTGTTTAGATCCTCTCTCTATTTTGACCACTATCCGGTTCTAACAGTTCTTCACACTGCTTTGGCAGTATATTGGGATGATGATACATGAAATATCATCCACAATTCTCCAATATCTGCTGTTATCCAGTTTCCAGTTTGTTGACCCAATATAATTTTCCAATTGGCGAATTCCTTTGTCATTCATGATCATGGGTGGAAGAATCAAGAGTCTATCTTTGTAAAATTTGAACTAAACTTCTTCAATTTAGCTCATGGCTATTTCTAGAGTCTCTTCGTTTATGTGTCTGCCAGGAATCAAGTCAAAATGTTGACAATCATCGTTGATCTCCCTTGAGTGAATCTTTTGCTTCTCCGACCACAGGTCACTTTATCTCACTCCTCTCCTTAATGCGTCCTCCCTATCCTCGAATCTTCTCACTAGAGCTTTCTCAACTCTGGTTCTAGTGCTGGGAAAGCATACGATGGTGAACATTCTTGTAAATTGTGGTTACCATACTTTCTTGGCGTAGATGATTTTGTAAAATCCTTAGCGCGTTACTTCCGAAAGGTCAATTATATATTTTAGTTTCATTTAGTCAGCTTGAATGCAGACTGAACCATCCTCATGTTTGTTAAAATAAGTCCGCTGTCTCTATAATTGGTTGATTTTGTTGCTAGGATTAGAGCTTACACTTGAACCCCATCTGTTTGTTTAAGGGAACCGCGAATGTTCTCTCTTCTCTAATACCCAGTGCTTCTTGGTCTCTGCTTCTGTCTCTATGGCAGTGACGAATCTCTTGAACTCGCTCCCAGGATCGTCTCATTTCTTCTCATTCCTTTCCCCATTATTGTTGTTATCTCTCCCATACTCTGAACTTCTGTTCCATTATCCATAGTTTTGTTTGCTGAATTTTTACTCCTCCATCTAGTTCAAAGTCTAATTTCTATTAATTTTATTATTAATCTTTCCCATTTCTTAATTTTTAATTATTATATTATAATTCTCAGATCTCACAAATTATTCTTCCTATTTTAGTATTTCGTTTGAATATTCACTTTTTTGAATTGTTTAGTAGTTTCTCCTCATCATATTCCATCACCGCTTTTTTGACGACGTACACTGTCTTAAACATCCTCACTACTGGTTGATAATATCCATGCCCTTCTAGTTGTTTAATCCTTTGGTCTTGCTAAACCATATTTGAAATAATTTCAATTTGTAGTTTGCTTTTCATTTAAATTAGTCTGTTCTCCCTTATTTATTTCGAGAACCTTGTGGGATCTCTAGCAACATTTATCAAATTACAGTTCTTGAGAAGGTTGCTGTCCTCAGATACTCTATGAATGTTGCAATAGTGACTCATGCCATAATTCACTATTGTCCTTCCCTAACTTAGAGCCATCATTGTATCCATCACATTTTTAGTCAAAAATAGTTTCTTTCTTTTTTAGAGTATCTCCCCTTACTGTTTTATTATTTCTGGGGCTTTCTTTCTCACAAAACTGTCTAAATCATTTTTTAAACAACTTCATGTTCTATCACTATAAGTATAATTTTATTTAATTAATTTTAGAGTTAATAATGTGTATCTAAGTTATTAAGAAGTATGGATTATTAGGTCTTTTTTTAATTTTTAGTATCAACATAATTTATAATAATATCATCTAGTCTCTATGAAAAATTTTTATAATACCCATTTGTTGCATAATAATCAACTCTCATTAATGTGAAAAATGTAATATGTAAAATGGCAATTAAATTACGTTAAATTACAATTAATATTAGGGGATTAACACAGTTTTCATCTTGATAGACTTATTTTAGTGAATTCAGCGCCCTCATTTAAGCATCTGCAGAGTAAATATATTCATGAAAACTTTTGGAATAATTTTTTAATTAAATTAAAAATGAATAAGTTATTGTAACAATAGTAATAGCAACAACAGTAAAAGTAAATCTTAAAAAACGTTTCATCATCTTCTTCATCTTCATCATCAATATTGACTTTCTGTGCCTTTCTCTTTGTGACTTCTTGAACTTCTTTTTCGTTGACTCCTTCAGTCTTACCATGTGCAACCTCTGTAAAAAAATAAAATAAAATGTTTGATACGTATTTTGTACCTTACATTAATGTTGAATGACACAGAGGTTTCTGATCAGACATTTTTACATTTTCTTAAATTATTTATAAAACTTTAATAATTCCATGTTTTTCAAACAATTTGTCATAATTACTTCGGTACTGTAACTAAAAGCGTGCTCTAAACCTCACTGCCTAGTTTCAAGTATATCCTCCTTGTCATGAATTTGCTATAGCCATTTCCAATTTTTTTTATATTATGATAAAATTAAGGCAAAAGTAAATGAATTTAAAATGGATTTTCCTTATATCTATACTCGTGAAGAGATAGTTCAGATACTAAAAAATATTAAGATGAAAATTCCAAGGTAGACTCAATTACTAAAAAAATAAAAACTTGAATAGTGATTATTCAACTATATCATTCTTCTGGGATTTATAATGTACTTTCTTAACGATCTCTATGAACTTGTTTGGTTACTCCTCCAGATCCAATATAACACAGTCCTTTTGCAATTAAATCAACTCAAAAGCATAGATTTCATGATCTTTACCTCTCATGTTAGCTTCCATCCCTTGATAGAGGACAGTTTCAGGCGTATTAACCCATCCAACACCTGCTTGATTTTTAGGTTTAGCAGCTCGTCAAGTTTCAACTGCTCTTGATAATGTCAGATTTCAAATCTTTGAATTATTCTTGAAAGTCATTATCAAACTAATGGCCATCCCAAAAATACGTAATAAAATTATCCGATTATTTTCTTTGCTTGTTTTTGGAGGCCAAACTAATCATAGTCAATAAATATAATCAATTATTAGAGATAAGAAAGAAGTTATTATTTAAATAAACTTCTATTTATGCTGCACTAGCACCAGTAGAAAGTTGGAGAAAGCGATTATAAGCAGATTCAATGACCGAGAGGGGGTCAGAGGAATAAGAATTAAAGAATGGGATATTTGGACAGAGAGGCAATAGTAGCACTGGAGAGAGATCAACGAAAATTAGCAACATGAGGACATACTACCAGGGAGACAAATCTAAAAGAACACTCTAGAAGTATGATGAGGCGCAATTCAATGAACTAAAGATCACCTAACTGATCTTACCACCCATAATCTTGAAGGACAAAGGAGCACTGCACCTTGTAAAGTGTATTTAGCTAAAATAGATAAGTTATAACAAATTAAATCAATTAATCAAAATTTCTATTTACTCTATAAGAATATTAATTTAATTATATTTTTAGGTACTCTACCGCATTTAAGCTGTTTTGCGGTAGAGTACTCTCTAATTTTATTAATTTCAGATATATTAAATTTAAAATGCTATAAAATAATATTTAATTAAGTAAAACCCCAAGAGTAAAATTTGAATTAATTAGGAATTTAAATTAAAAATAAATATTGTATTTTTATTATTATAAAACTTTTGGTAACTTTATGTTAAATCAACATAGAACATAAAATGTATATAGGCCCTTAATAAAAAAATAAAAAGCTACCAAATTAATAAGAGTGATTTGATTAAATTTTATTTATAGTTATCTCCCAATATTATAATAATTAGGCCTTCGGTCCACTGTTCGTATGCTCAGCCCGTAAAACAAAGTCTCACCAGCCATTATCAACTTCCTGTCACAATCGCCTGTAGAACTAGACCTGTAGGTGCTGTCGCCTCACCTTCGGGCCCTCCTCGCACCATCGTATATTCCAGAGCCAGCCATCTTTGAGATACGATTTCGATGCTTGCTGGATAATATGACCGTTGGGAAGAGATCTAAGAAAGAGATTGTGGACCTCGCTTCAACCACCTTTGGCGAAAGTGTTATTACTTAATATAAGTAGATGGTTCACTCAATGTTTGAATTTCACACTTCAGTCCACAAGCTTACATTTGTTGAAGAATGTGCCAAATTGAGAATGATTGAGACTGACGAGACGATGGAGGCCACTATTTGATAAGTGGTGAAACCTTACTCAAATGAAGACGCGCTCAAGGCTAGAGGTGGGGTCTATTCAATACGAATAGACAAATACTTTAATGGCAGTTGAAGAAAACACAATAGACACGGCATTAAGACTTCCTAATGATGACTAACTGGAAATGACACCCTTAGCAGGTCCTAGTAGAGGATGTGCGAATCCTTAACCAAGGTACTCATCATTTGGCGACTTATCTCCGGACTTAATCAATAAAATATGCAATCTACTAAAACAAATTGAACCAAAAAAAGAAATCAAGACTAGCAAATAACTTGAGAGGTAATAAGAACCTGTTGCACTAGGTATAGTGGGTACAAAAAACTAAAAATATAATCCAAAAGTATATTGTAATTTCACAATAAATTTACTAATCATTCAATATAGGTAATAAACAGACTTTTGGATCTCAATAAAAGAGAGGAATCAAATCTCCAGAGAGACGTTTAAGTTAAGTAACACCGTACCCATTATATTCCATGTATCAATTTATAACAATTATTCGGTTGCAATAATTAAATGAATAAACTGAAGTTGTTGATGGATACTAAGGACAGAATGTATGAGCCGGAATTCATGGCTAATCTTTAAACTCCGTTCAAGTTAGGGAAATAATAAAAATGATTCTGTTAGACACAAGAGAATCCTCAAGCATTCAATGAGGTGCTTAAAGCAATAAAAGATGATGATGTTGAGACTCTCAGGGAAAATATCAAGGATACTTTAGAAAAGACTACGGTTGCAGGGTTGCCAATTTTACATCATAATTAAAAAATCTTGTCAACCTGAAGATTTGGAGAAAAGCTTTGAGTTCTAAAGGAATCAGTTAGGAGAAATCTCTCTACATGCAAAAGAAATCGAGACTACTCAATAAACGAAAACTAAAAGGGTCATCATTATCTTGGAACTGGCTCCCAATCTACTACCAACTGGCACTCACCCCATCTTGTTGATGGACAATTTGTCCTACCACCGAAGCAGCTACACCAATAGCGTCCAGTTGAAGCTTAACGTACCCATACTCTTCCTAGGCCCCTACCAGTACGACATGGCTCCAGTGGAAAAAGCATTCAGGTTCATTAAGTGCCGCGACCTCTACCCCATGCTCTTGCCATTCTCTAAAAGTAAGTATACCTCCCTTAATAAGCTATAGGAAGCAGCTGCGGCGCTATGTGCAAGCCCTAGCTGTGCAACTCTCACACTTGGACATGAGGTAACTCACCACCGCGTTTGCATGCTCTTTGGTCGATGCCCTGAGGCATTTGAGCTTGCAGGATGTCTGATACTGCAATTGATTCTGGTTTTGGCCACTCAATCTACGAAATCACGAATCACCCATACTCTATTAAAAGTGCCAATCTGTCACCATCCTTATTTGAAGATTATCTCAGTCTTGGAAATACTTGTCTGTATCGTAGATTAGCGATGCGTCTTTTCGAGGGCTCTCGAATGACTATTTTAACAGGATTTCAATGATGTTTTTACCCTCAAATTCATCTGCAATACTGATTTGGTAAGTTAGGCAAACTTCTAGTATTAAAATATTTAATAGGCCAATTAAAGTTCTATTCCCAATATTTATAATCAAATACGCCATCTTAAAATTATAATTTATTTTAAAAATTAAACTTGAGATTGAAATGTAGTCAAGCTCAGATCAAAGCAAGGGTCCACAACAACAGATCCAGCAGCAAGTATCACTGAGCAAGGGAAAAACCTACAGGGTGAGAGATATCCTCGAAGTCAAAGTCATCAGGAACGCCATACACGCCAAGGTCATGTATTAAAACAATCCTCGAGGAAAGGCAGTGTGGGTGGAGCAATCGAAGCTGATGTATGCAAGTGATCTAATTAGAGTTGAGTCCTTTGTCATTGAGAAGATGCCAGGGCTCCATGACCACCCCTACTGGAACATCTATGCTGGAGCGCGCTCAGATCGAGACAGGGACGAAGGAACCAGTTCAAGTGATAGCGATGATTCTGACAGTAGTTAGCAAGATTCTCAGAAGGTTAGTGTCTATGGAAACTCTCATTAATTGGCAGACCACCAGGAAGAGGATAAAAGCAAGGGACAGAAGGAAGATGCCAACATGAGAAAAGAAATGGAATGGCAGCCTAAGCAGAACCAAATTCTTCAAAAGTATTACCAAAAGACTAGAATGCTGCTAGATTCTCTCAAGAATTATTAAATCGACAACCCCTATGCTCAAGACTTAAATTTGTATATATTAAAGTATTTTATTTATTATTGATTAATTTAACATTCAAAAAATTCGCTCAAATTTTACTCTTGAAGTTTTATCTAAAAAATTAATTTTTCTCTAATATTTAATAATTATGAGAAAATAACTAAAAATGTTGCTAAATTATGTAATGAACTTTAAGGTATAATTATTTATAGAAATAAAAATTAATTAATTTACATTTATTACATATTATTTTAAAGCAAAATTAAATATATCTCAATTTAATAAAATTAGAGTACTCTACCGCAAAACAGCTTAATGCGGTAGAGTACCTAAAAATAGAATAAAATTAATAAAAATATAGAACAAATACAAATTTTGATTAATTGATTTAATTTCTTATAATTAATCTATTTTAGCTAATTGGGTCTAAAACTTAAAGCTGGAAGACAGCAGATACTAATGATAACCAGAAAACATCAATAAGAATAATTTCGGTATGTTGTCAAAGTAGTGTTAAGAACTGCTAGAACTGGATTATTCTGATATTCCAAAGGAACAAGAATAGTTGAAATGTATGACAAAAGGAGACAAGTGGGAGCCTGTACTAATCTAAAAGTTCTTAAGTCAGGTCAATAATATAGTCCTGAAAGTTATGGGAAAAAAGATTACTACGCAGAGCAACTATTAAGCAAGCCAGAAATCAACCAAGTGAAAGATCCAGAAGACTGTGGGATATTGGTCATTCAAAACCCCAAAACCCCTTAATGAGGTTTATAAGTGCTTTGATTTGTAGGGAATTTGTTACGGGTTGGGGTTATTAATTAAATGCGAGACAAAAATAGCAAGCTTTTGGGTATATTTATGATGAAGAGTATATAGATTTAGTGTTTAAACTGCGATATGGATGGGATATATACAGTGAATAAGTCAAACCAGTACTGAACTAAAAGTAAATTGCACTGCTCTTAAAGAGAAGTCCTTCAACTGTTCGCTCCCACTGCCTTATAGCTGTATAACTAAAGCAATAATAGCTGAATTCAATGCCTAAGAGGAAGTCAAAGTTTCAATAGAAGCATATTGACTATATTATTAATGAAAAAACTTTGAAGTATTGGGCTCACTTCTCTCTCGACCAACGAGCTATTATGTTTCACCGCCAGTTCCCTGAGTTGAAGATCTCTGCATAATCTGTTGCAAACATTTATAAACGAAAAGGTATCTCTTATAAAGGTGTAAATCGTATCAAGAGAGTGATTGATTTCACTCTGCCATTTTACAACAATAATCTAAATCATATTTATAATTAAATGCAGAGAGCTCAATAGAATGATATAAAGTTTATACATGCTGACGAGGCTGTCTTTACCTTCAACACTTTCATCTAGAAGTCTTGGTATAAGAGGCATAGTAATATAGAAGTATATGACTAGAAAGTCAAGGTATAAACGATGGCAATTCTTGGAGTAATTAGTGAAGATACTGGTTTAGAAACTTATGTTATTCATCCTCGCTCTATTAAGACAGAGCAGTATATAAAGTTCTTAGAACAGCTGGGAGAGAAGTACCCTGAATAAGAGATAATACTGTTTGTTGATAATCTTTCTGTTCATAAGACTAAAGAAACAAGGAAGAGTTATGAACAACTTAGAATAACACCAGTGTTCAACGTACCTTACAGTCCATAGTTTAATAGAATTGAGCTATACTGGGGTATATTAAAAGGCTTACAAGAAGCTGCTGCTCTACCACTTGATGCATGACCTACCTATTGATACAGTTGACTTTATTAAAAGCTCAGCCAAGAGAGTAGATAATTTATTGGCTTAAAAGTGTGCGAAAGAAGGGAGAGTGAATGTATATAAATAAGTTTTAGAGTTAAGTTAATGAATATATAAGTCACATTTAGAATTCTTTAGAGGGAGCTGGCTTCTCTTTCTTTTCTTCTATTTCTTGCTTACCTCCTCCTAAGTTTCTTCTCTTGCTGCCAGCTCCTGCATCTATGTTCATCGACTCTGGAGGCTCAATATTTGAATAAAGTCTCTTGCTAACTTCATACTTTGTCTGCGACTTTCGCTCTTTGTGAAGCTTGCTCTATTCCTTCATCAAGAAGATGACAGTTCCAGATTTTTCTAAAGAGTTAAGCTACAAATCTTACTAGAAATATAAGGGTGCTTCTGCAGCTCTGATAGCCAGCTCTCACTTAT
>ARYC01011256.1:0-15712 GCA_000711775.1 Oxytricha trifallax
AATCTAAACTCAATCTTTCTATGACAAATCAAAACTAACTATTAAACGTAATAATAAGAATAAGAGTGTACCATTTTACAAAGAGCAGTTCGATATTTCAATGACGGAAGACTCGTATTCATCACTCGAGTTAAGGCTACTCAATGATGAGCAACTATATCTGATTTCTTTAACTTTTTGTTCCATTTACTATTTAATAACTTAAATTATAAAATTAATAATAATCACAATTTCTATCAAACTTTTAATCCTTAATTACTTAAACTTTATTTCGATATTTAATACGATAAATATTTTAGGTACCCAATTTGAGAAATAGCAAAGTACTCAAATTTGAGCTCTAAAACTAATATATAACAACCCCACAAACCCCTAGCTGAGTTTATACCAATTAGTGTTTTAGGCACTAGTGCAGCCCCAAGGGCCCTTTTTGGCACATAAATTTTCAAAAAAAGGGTTTTAGGGTATGTTTATGTTCCAAATATCAGACTTATAAACATTTACCTCAATCTGAAGGAATATTCCAAAAGCACAAATGCTGACTTCCTAAGAAATTTTATATAAGTTGCTATTGCTGCAGGTTGACGATAGGATCCAATAAGATAACTCCATTAGACAAGAGACCTAATTTTTCATTGGAAATGTGAAACTTAAATTAAAGTTCCTAAATCTATTAGATATTAATTAATATCAAAATGGAAAATTCTTAACCAATTAAAACAGTACTCAAATAAACACTCAAATCTCATTCAGATAATTAGAAGGCTAGTTAAATAGCAAATCGGACTGGTATATTTATTTCAAATTCCAGTGTAAGTAAGTATCATAATTTTAATTGAATATAGGCAATATGTTCATGCCTCCCTATAAACAATGCACAATGAGATTTATAAGAGATGTCCTAAAAGGGACCAAATTACTAATTAAGTCAAATGAGGTAATTTGGATTAACGTCCCTTTCTTCCCTGAGTTAAGCTTGAAACGTATATGGGAGGAAGTAAAAGTCGATGACGAACTAATAATGTATTTAAATATTTACCAAGATGTTGATGAGCAGCCTGATCGAAAACAATTTTTTGGAATTCTTGGGACTCTTAGGAATGAGTATTTGTAAAGGATTGTTCACGATCAATATTAAATATGAGTTTTAGGAACACAAATATAAGGGGACCAAAATTCAATTCTCATCAGCAATGATTTCTTGAAGATGCTCCAAGAAAATCCAACTATTTTCTAGTAAGACAAACATTTCCTTTATTTTTGTACATAGAGAGAAAAGGCAGAGCACTTTCTCTTTTGAAGTAGGGATCTTAAATCAGAAGAGTTCCCAAAAAAAGAAAATTAAACGAAATGACATTTTCATACTCTGATTATGTTAACAACGCAAATTAAAGCTAAGAAGAACGCAAAGAAGGGAATGGAATAAGGAACATAAATTCGACACCTTAAAAGCAAAAGATTTTTAATATTTGAAGTTATATCATAATTACTTAAGATAAAATTTTAACTTAATCATTCTTCTTCTAAAAGTGCGACCTATCTTTACATTTTATTTATATACCTTATCTGTGTTTTAAAGCAATCTTCTTGCATTATACTTTAAATTGCGTTTCTTACTATTGAATAATGAGCCTTATTTGTAAAATTAAAGTTCTTTTCAATTATGTCCTTTTTATACGCAAGTTTTACTCTCGAAAAAATTTCTTCAAATGCAGTTGTATTCGGAGGAATAAGGTGAAATGAAAATATATCTCCATACGTTAGCCTCTATTTATTGTTAAATTATTTGTTATGGTGGGCTCTTAAATTATCCATGAAGAAAACTACTTAATTACCCCTAAACTGATTTTCAAATATTTCAAGACCTTAAATTAAATCAGGAATTTTAATCGATTTCTCTTTTATGACAAAACCTAAAACACCATGCTACCCCGAAATGAAAACCAATGCTGCTAGCGTCTAAATGTTAATGCCTTCTTTATGAATGACTTTATTTTAATATGGAGCAGCCCATGCTCTTATTCTTAAACTATGAGGCTTAAAAATTGTTTCATCCAAATAAATTATCACTTCCTTGTTTAGGTATGCTTAGATTACTAATGGGTAATTCTGTAGTTAAACAGCTTTAATTTGTGAATTTTTAGAATTCGAAAGTCTATATGCTGACTTGACACTCTTGTACTTAACTCCATTTGATAGGTAAACTTTTCGAAGACTAGAAGCATATATTTTTTTATCAGGAATTAAACGATGAAAAATTTTGGCTCTATCAGCTAAAGAAAATAATTTTAGTTCCATTAAAGTGTTTTGATTGACTAAATAGTTTAAGTTCTCAAGAGTTAAATTTAAGGTTTTTTTATATTTTAAAATGCTTATTCGTCTGGTTATTATTTTCAATGCATATTTTTCGAATTATATTTTAGTTGTATCCAAATATTCTTTCCAATTTATTTGTAGGAATGGAAAGTAAATTTTGCTTTTTAAGGATCTTAGGTCCCATATCTAAGTAAAATTATTTAGGCTTTGCTTCGCTCACTAATACTCATATATTTGTGTTTTTTCATAATTATTTTAAATTAATAATTCTCAAATTCTACTGAAAATAATTCTTATGAATGTAAAATTAGGCTTCCATTAAGTTGAAGATATTTTGTGGTTACTAAATATAGAGAGTCTTTGAAATGTTTTCAAAGGGGCTTGTAAGGTCGAAGGGAATTTTCAATTTAATATTTTTGAGGTGAATGTTTGATAAATGAAAATTGTTTCTTGAGATTGTCATTATTTTTGTTAAAGTTAAATTAGATTTCTATTAAGTTGAAGATATTTTGTGGTTTCTAAGAAAAGAGATTCTTTTAAATAATTTTAAGAGGTACTAGTCAGGTTGAAGTGAATTTATACACAACCATGATGCAGGTGAATTTTCGATATATGAAAATGGTTTTTCTTTATCTATCTAAATTAGTCATAATTATGTTATATCAGGATTAATGTTGTTTGTGGTGTCAAGTTTTCAAGGTTTAATATTTGTCTCTTGGTTAAATAATGATTTCTTAAAAGTTGTTTTATTTTATGTTTACTTTACGAATGATTTATATTACTTAATGGTTCATATTTGCCATTACCTCTACCTCTCTTACACCCATTCCAGCCGGGCTCCTCGCTCATTGTTCTTTCATTATGGTCACGCTATTGGTGTTCTTTATATTCAAATGTTATTCTCATTTACTTGAATCTTAATATTTCAATTATGGATATCATATCGTCATAATATCTTTTAGAACTATTATTTTATTAAGATTTATAAACTTTCAAATCACTCATTTGATTCCGTAGTTTAAATTTCTCATTTTGCTCCTATCTGTACTTTATTTTATTTTATAAAAGTTACCAAATCTTGTTTAAATTAAAATATTAAATTAATATACTATTGTATGAATACATTTGATTTGGTAAATAATAATTATATTAACTTATTAAATTTCAAATTTGAGGCAGTTAACATTTTCGAAACCTAGACAATTTGGTACTTGTTCGATAGAGAATTCAAAATTAGCTGGACTTTACTATTGGCGGTACCCTTCTATTGCATTCCTGAATCGAGATAACTTGATTTTTATTATGGCATAAAATCCAACTAAAAAAATCACCCAAAATTTAAAATCAAGTTATATCGCTTCATGAATGCGATAATAGGGTACCGCTAATACTAAAATCCAGCTTATTTTGAATTCTTTATTGAACAAGTACCTTTTTGTCTAGGGTTCCAGATAGTTAACTCCCACGATTTTATATATTTATAAATTTATTTCTATTTTATTTTACCAAATCTAATGTATTTCAACAATATTAAATTTTAATAAAGCAATCTCCTCAAAAACTAGTATTTTATACTTTTAATAATATTACTGGCTTATCTCAAAGTTTATTAAAAAGTTCATAAAAATAAATGTATTCACAGGTAATTTTTAGATTTATATCTTAAGATTAGAATTAAGAAGTTTATATATTATACTTTATAAATTAATGTTTTGTAGAGTTTGGATAAATTGATATATAAAACACTAAGTTAATATAACTATATTATAAATTACAATTTAAACTCTATATAAATACAACATTATAATCATTCATATTATAATAATTATTTTTCTCAATATATCTTATTACATATTACTGAATAGTATTTTACTAAGATACAGCAACAACAAAACAGCAAAGAATGAACAGGATGAAAAACACTATTTGGTAACTGTAGAATATAGACTAATTAAGTTTTATAATTAATTAATACAACCTCAAAATTAAGATACTAATAACTAATTTGCATTTATCATTTAAACAAATGAATTGTATTATTAATAACTTCAGAGTTAATGTTCAAGTCTTAAAAGATGCCAACGATATTGCCAGTGAGTTAAATGATGTGGCTAATGAAGATGATAATGCTGCTTGTGTTGCGATTAATAAAAAGTACTTAAATGCTAATAATAAAATATAATAAATACAATGAAGCATTCTTTCCTTAATTATTTAATTTGATCATTTCAAATCCATACAACTAATTATAATGAATGCATTTTTTATGTAAATCAATCTTTTTCAGTTAAATTGCTGCCACTTTTCAAGAGCCGCAGTATAAATTTCATTGACTATCTTATCCATTTTAATTTGTTGATATTACTTGCTTATGGTATCACTTAAGTGAATTGAGCTATAATAGTTTAGATAATCTTTGTCATTTATTTTATGACTAAGAATTCAAATTTGACTGTATTATTTAGATCGAGGAAATATATTATAAAAATAAGGAATAATTAATTATGGAATTTCTATAGAATTATATTATACCCAAATAAACATCTGACTAAATTTTAAATGAAAACAGTTTAATTATTTGAGATTTA
Source organism: Oxytricha trifallax (assembly GCA_000711775.1). Classification (NCBI taxonomy): domain Eukaryota; phylum Ciliophora; class Spirotrichea; order Sporadotrichida; family Oxytrichidae; genus Oxytricha; species Oxytricha trifallax. Next base: position 4,905 of record ARYC01011256.1, read on the forward strand.
AATCATTTATTTTTAATTTAATTTTAATCAAATTGTCGTTTCTTTTTTAGAATAGTTTGATTCATCATGAATTTTCACTTATTATTATGAAAATACTATTTTTATTAAAGCATGTATGCTTTTTATTAGTAAAGATTAATTTTTTTTTATATTAAATTGTGGAAGTTGCTTAAATTCAATTCAAAATATCATCGTTATAAATAAAGTATGTTCTATTTAAATCACTTAAAGGTGCTAATTTGTCCTTATAACAATTAATTTTTAAAGTTAAATAATACCATATATTTCCCATAAAATCCGATATCATAGTACCTCTTATGACATCTAGATAATTAACATAAGTAAGATTCATTAAGCATGATTCACAGCTAAAATTGTGAAAGCAGTTCATTAGCCTATTTACTTTTAATGATGTATTAAATAGAAATGTCTAAAGACACTCTACAACAGCAATAATACATCAAGGAAGGGCAGGGTCTTCATGAAGCAACAGTATTAAGATGGAACAAAGTTATCACATAATTGCATTCTCTCTTGATTGTAGCTCGATTACATTAAATATGATTATTATTCAAACCATTTTGCTTTAAGAATAGCAATTCAAACAGTTTAATTCTGATAAGAATGTGTTGTTATACAACTAAAACAATCAATTATGTAATATAGTAAGACAACTTTACGGAGCATGCAATCACGTGTATCTGGATATTAAATATTAGGTGAGCAAAAGTTGATCATTTGCTGGTGTTTCAGAGCGATGTCCATAGCAATTATTATTTATTATATGAATAAATTTAGCTCGTTAATTATTTTATTATAATAAAAACTAATACTTATTGCATTAATCAAAAATGAAAATCTCTCTTATTTTGCTTCTTCATCATCTTTAACATCAATCTTCTAAGACCCGGTGTCGTCTTGCGAAGCACCAGTTCAGCTAAATCTGTGGTCTTACCATGCAGGACAACTAAAAATTAAAAATTAAAGATATACTTTTTGTAATTTATATTTTATGGGAGTGGTCCTACTCCTTCTCCGTCTTATTTTTAAGAATACTTTATTATATATTACATTTTTGATTAAATTAATTAATTTTGTATAATAAATTATAAATGTTTTGGTACTTGAGAAAATATTTATTGTCATAAATATAATTTTAGTAGTAGTTATGCAAGTATACAAAACAATTTTATAAAAATGCCTATCCTTTTTCAATTAAGTTTGCGTTTGTATATTTGATGCAGTCTTTGTCACATTAGTTAAAACCGCAAGATGTGGCAATTTTATAAGAGCTAAGACTCTAATTATAAGAGAAAAGAACTGAAAGGACAGGAGTGGGTTCAAGCCTAGAATTCATTGTTGCCTCTGCAATAATCTACTTCAACTTTCTTGGTCTGTGATCTTACTCTCCTTGAAGGTCGAAGTAATCTTATTGGTGCACTGAAGTACTAGAATGGATGGGAACTTAGTTGACTGTTTTAGGATCAAAATATCTTCTTATTGGTAAGTGCGCTTTATCCTCATTAAAATCCATTAGATTGAACGACAATTCTCTAATTTACATTACGCTACAACATAGAGGAAAGTGATCAGTTCAAAAGAGGAAAATGGCAGCAGTTTCAAGAGATTTGTAGTTTTAACACATATTATTTTTTCTCATTTATTCGAAACAACTAGCACTATATCTGCAAACCATCACAAGGGTTTATAAAATATAATGGTCTTTAGGGAATCAATGATGTATAATTATTTACACCTAAAGAGGATTTCTGAGTAGAACATTCCATTGTTGTAAGATAACAACTGATTCGAAGGGTATTCTACCTGTCTGGCCACTAATTCCACGTTAATCCCCAAATCGTTTTTAATACTGAAACTCGAAGAATGGCGAAACACTAAAGACAAGATTAGCTCCATTTTTCAATAAAGAAAAAACGCTTAGGATTCAGTGTAAAATATTTACTAGATGGCAAATGAAATATACGAGCCTTAATCATTGACATTTAAAAGAGTGCAAGCTGTAAATTTTGACTTGAAGAAGTTCTGGAAATTACAATTTGTTCTTCGGAAAGAAGATGGATAAGTAAGTTTGAAATAGAAAAAATGTCTAAACCTGTTGAAATTGATGTCAGTGGCTTTCTTGAATCCTCTGATTTAATTGTTGCTTCTAAATAATTTGAGCAAACGAGAAATTACAGAAGACATTCAGTATATTTGGAGGGGGTAATAGTGGCTTCAATTCATCTGAGAAAATCAAGAAAATTCTTGTAAAAATTAATTAAGAGGAAAATGTCAGTGTTATTAAGTTAGTCGATTATAATGAAGATGAATAGATTTTTTATTAAAATTCTAGTACTTGATGAAAAATTAATACTAAATCTTATAGTAAAACTTTATGTAATATTTTCTTATGATCTCATCACTCCTACTTTTTGTATTAACTTTTACTAATTTTATAGATTTATGTCAGATTAAATTGTTATAATGAATTATATATAATTAAAAATCGCATACCATATAATAATTCACATATTTTAGTCGATATTAATTTTTATTAAAGGAAATAATTTTATTAAAATCTTAAACGTTTATCATTAAATATTTAATTTTCTCAGCTTTTCCTTAAATTGATGTCTCTGCCTCAAAGTGGGTCTTTTTCCTTGCTACAACTTAGTGTTGTACATCCTTTCCTTATTCTGTTTGTGATTGCTCTTCTTCTTCTCTAAGTCTGTTGAGGTATGCATAATAGCATTATGTCTTGAAGACTAAAGAAGCATCTTATCTTTTAATTTTTTCATAAATTCTCATCAAATATTTTAATATTAAATAATATATCAATATATTTCATGCAATAATAAGATTATTTAAAATGCTTTACACGTTAATAGTAAAATTAAATATTGAGAACAGCTTGCCTCTTATTTATGGCCTCATATTTTGACATCACTAGTGAATATACATTCACCTGCTATTTGTTACTTTTCTATTTTTCGCTTCATTTTAATTTGCATTTTATGGTAATAATTAACACATACATAACTTCAATGTAAATTATTAATAGTTTTTAAAGTAAGTTTGATTACTGCTTAGTAATATTTAAATAGGCTGTTTTAAGTTAGTATTGAAAACTGCTTGTTCCATAAATTAAAAGGCCTACTTCCAGCTATTGAAGACTACGGCACTACTAGTTTTAGATGCAAGGGGCTTTTTATCACTCCAGAGTGTTTTTACCTTCCTTCTTTGAGATGCTTACTAATGAAAGCACTTTCATCAACTACTATATCTTTGAAATTTACAATATAATAATATAATATTATTATTATAATTCTTTTACATCAAATATCCTAATTAAGTTATAGTTATTTATTTTTTAATGAGAAGATTTATAATGTAATAAGCATTTTAAGAGGTTTCACTATAGTTAATGACTGATGAACAGTTTTTACGATCTCACGCACTGTTGAAACCTAACTACCAATAAAATTCAACAATGCTATTCAATATATTAATTATTTTAATAACTTTTTTTAGTTTGTACTAGATACTCAATATATTTCATAAATTAAGTGATTAACTTTAGATTATCTAAATCTCAACGTATGGAGGCATTTCTCTCACAAATTCTCAGCTGTCCTCGTCCTACCAGTTTTCTTCTACTAGAGTGAATCCGATATAACCACTCCAAATTGTCATTGGAGTTAGTTAAGTGGACTTTGAATCATTGATTGTACGTTTGTTGAAGTTTTTCAATTAACTGATGAGATTTTTTGAGAAGTGGCATTGGTTAAGTGGGTGAATTGTGAGTTTTTAGTGGTGGGGATCACTAGGTTTGTTAAGTGAATCAATCAATTGAATAAAAGAAATAATGAAAGGAATCATATAAGGATTTGTTATTGCGCTTTTATATTACAATTATTGCTTAAAAGAACAAGTTAATAAATTTCTTGATTGTATAGAAACTCCTAATGGAAACAAGTAAATAAGTTTAGTTTATAATATGGTTAATTGTTAATGAATAAAACAAGCATTATAGCGTTATAGTTTGAAATATTACTATATCTCGGGAAATTGTAAATTAATAAAAAACAAATAAATAAATTAGTTAGTAAATAACTTTATGTGAATTAAAAATATGAAATACAATTAATGAATTTAAAAATACTTGCTAATAATTACATTGAAAGAAAACAGTTTTGCGGCTCTCCGCCTATTCACTCAGTTTAATTTCCATTTACTTTCTCTATTTGTTGATCTTAGCTTAATTTTGTGTATCTTCTTCACTAGGTCTTATTGCTCCTTTTCCTTCATGACTATTTATTCGTCCTATTTTCTTGTCTCTTCTCTGATTTTTGATTTATTGTATGCTGTTGAACTTTTAGTCCTCGACCTTTGAAACATATCCAGTAATAAAGCTTTATCTCACTTCGCATTCAAGATGCTCCTTGTTCATCAATGATTTAGGTATCTTTAAGCACTAATTCGTCCCAATGATCATTATGAGAGTTTGAGATGAGATGAGATGTGATCTCATCTCATTGTCTGATTTCTGCCAAATTACCTAGCTCTTGACCTCTTTTTCTCCTGTCACTTCCTATTCTTCGACTGCCTCCCCTGACTTACCGATCTCCATATTTAAATTATCCAACTTCTTAAATTAATTAATTGGAAAATATTTAATTAAATTTAATAAAAAGCTTATGTAATAAATATTTATTTATCATTAATATGTTTTGATTATCTATTTCAAATCTTAATAATTCAAACTATTTCAATATTAACGTGTTCTAACTATTGCATATAAAAATATTTCATAAATTCTTGAGTAATTATTCAAAATATGTCTTATTATTATTTACAATAATTATATAGTTGTACATGAATTACTTTTATTAAAATTAATTTCCACTTTAAAAATGAAGCCATCCTAAAAGGGACATTCTTATAAGAATTATAAGTCAATCTATAATCGAAAATAGAAAAGACCTTAGGAACTTCAAGATAAATACATAAAAAAACAATAAAAATATATTATAATTCGTTATTAAATAAATTAGAAGGGGAGATAAATTTTCTAATAAAACATGTTGATTATAATGTTTTATTGATATAGTTAAATCTCCTAAGTCTTAAAATGCCATTACTTTCACAAAATTCCTACAATTTTGCAGCCCAATAATTTCTCAACTAAGATGGTCTGCATGTGCCATTGCTCTCATAAGGATGCCAGTATACTACTCTTCCAACCATTTGAATAAAAGGAAAAAATAAAGACACAAGCTCATAGACAAAACCACATTTCGTTGGAAAACTGTTAGCAAAATGACATTATTTTTAAAAATTATTATACTTTTTTCTGACAATATATTTTTAATGTCACTGGTCCTCGTGTCTCATTGAATGATGAGGCCGCAAGAAAGCTTATCTTGCTAGTCATAATTTAAATTTTGGCTCATCGATTGCAGAAACGACCAAATGACCTCCAAATTCATTGAGTAAAATTAAGATTTACGTATAATAAATTGCATTTTTGCATCAATATTTTAAGTTTGCTTAGATATTCCATTCAAAGTCTTTCTTTAATGATTTCATAGACTGTGCCATTTAGATTCGAGATTAACTAATATTTCCTTTGTAGAATTCACCAAAAATAATCTAAAGGAGAGTAAGAGAATAACATTTGATGTTTGCAACATGCACGACAATGAAACACAACTTGGTAATTTCATCTGCTTTGTCATATCATAAAAGTTTTTACTTCTACAATTCTAGCATAAGGTTTTATAACAAGTCTTAAACATCAAGTTGTGATACATATTTGTGTGAATTTTGGCTCATCGATTGCAGAAACGACCAAATGACCTCCATATTCATTGAGTAAAATTAAGATTTACGTATAATAAATTGCATTTTTGCATCAATATTTTAAGTTTGCTTAGATATTCCATTCAAAGTCTTTCTTTAATGATTTGATTGACTGCGCCATTTAGATTCGAGATTAACTAATATTTCCTTCGTAGAATTCAATAGTTAAAATCTAAAGGAGAGTAAGAAAATAACATTTGATGTTTGCAACTGCACGAAAAAGAAACACAACTTGGTAATTTCATCTGCTTAGTCATATCATAAAAGTTTTTACTTCTACAATTCTAGCATAAGGTTTTATAACAAGTCTTAAACATCAAATTGTGATACATATTTGTGTGAATTTTGGCTCATCGATTGCAAAAACGACCAAATGACCTCCATATTCATTGAGTAAAATTAAGATTTACGTATAATAAATTGCATTTTTGCATCAATATTTTAAGTTTGCTTAGATATTCCATTCAAAGTCTTTCTTTAATGATTTCATTGACTGCGCCATTTAGATTTGAGATTATTTTATATATTTATTGGAGAATTCAATAGTTATAATCTAAAGGAGAGTAAGATAATTACATTTGATGTTTGCAACTGCACGAAAAAGAAACACAACTTGGTAATTTCATCTGCTTAGTCATATCATAAAAGTTTTTACTTCTACAATTCTAGCATAAGGTATCATAACAAGTCTCAAACATCAAGTTGTGATACATATTTGTGTGAATTTTGGCTCATCGATTGCAGAAACGACCAAAAGACCTCCAAATTCATTGAGTAAAATTAAGATTTACGTATAATAAATTGCATTTTAGCATCAATATTTAAGTTTGCTTAGATATTCCATTCAAAGTCTTTCTTTAATGATTTCATTGACTGTGCCATTAAGATTCGAGATTAACTAATATTTCCTTTGTAGAATTCAATAGTTATAATCTAAAGGAGAGTAAGAAAATAACATTTGATGTTTGTAACTGCACGAAAAAGAAACACAACTTGGTAATTTAATCTGCTTAGTCATATCATAAAAGTTTTTACTTCTACAATTCTAGCATAAGGTTTTATAACAAGTCTCAAACATCAAATTGTGATACATATTTATGTGAATTTTGGCTCATCGATTGCAGAAACGGCCAAAAGACCTCCAAATTCATTGAGTAAAATTAAGATTTACGTATAATAAATTGCATTTTTGCATCAATATTTTAAGTTTGCTTAGATATTCCATTCAAAGTCTTTCTTTAATGATTTGATTGACTGCGCCATTTAGATTCGAGATTAACTAATATTTCCTTCGTAGAATTCAATAGTTAAAATCTAAAGGAGAGTAAGAAAATAACATTTGATGTTTGCAACTGCACGAAAAAGAAACACAACTTGGTAATTTCATCTGCTTTGTCATATCATAAAAGTTTTTACTTCTACAATTCTAGCATAAGGTTTCATAACAAGTATTAAACATCAAGTTATGATACATATTTGTGTGAATTTTGGCTCATCGATTGCAGAAACGACCAAATGACCTCCAAATTCATTGAGTAAAATTATAATCTACGTATAATAAATTGCATTTTTGCATCAATATTTTTAGTTTGCTTAGATATTCCATTCAAAGTCTTTCTTTAATGATTTGATTGACTGCGCCATTTAGATTCGAGATTAACTAATATTTCCTTCGTAGAATTCAATAGTTAAAATCTAAAGGAGAGTAAGAAAATAACATTTGATGTTTGCAACTGCACGAAAAAGAAACACAACTTGGTAATTTCATCTGCTTAGTCATATCATAAAAGTTTTTACTTCTACAATTCTAGCATAAGGTTTCATAACAAGTCTTAAACATCATGTTGTGATACATATTTGTGTGAATTTTGGCTCATCGATTGCAAAAACGACCAAATGACCTCCATATTCATTGAGTAAAATTGAATTTACGTATAATAAATTGCATTTTTGCATCAATATTTTAAGTTTGCTTAGATATTCCATTCAAAGTCTTTCTTTAATGATTTGATTGACTGCGCCATTTAGATTCGAGATTAACTAATATTTCCTTCGTAGAATTCAATAGTTAAAATCTAAAGGAGAGTAAGAAAATAACATTTGATGTTTGCAACTGCACGAAAAAGAAACACAACTTGGTAATTTCATCTGCTTTGTCATATCATAAAAGTATTTACTTCTACAATTCTAGCATAAGGTTTCATAACAAGTCTTGAACATCAAGTTGTGATACATATTTGTATGAATTTTGGCTCATCGATTGCAAAAACGACCAAATGACCTCAAAATTCATTGAGTAAAATTAAGATTTACGTATAATAAATTGCATTTTTGCATCAATATTTTAAGTTTGCTTAGATATTCCATTCAAAGTCTTTCTTTAATGATTTGATTGACTGCGCCATTTAGATTCGAGATTAACTAATATTTCCTTCGTAGAATTCAATAGTTAAAATCTAAAGGAGAGTAAGAAAATAACATTTGATGTTTGCAACTGCACGAAAAAGAAACACAACTTGGTAATTTCATCTGCTTAGTCATATCATAAAAGTTTTTACTTCTACAATTCTAGCATTAGGTTTTATAACAAGTCTTAAACATCAAATTGTGATACATATTTGTGTGAATTTTGGCTCATCGATTGCAGAAACGACCTTATGACCTCCATATTCATTGAGTAGAATTAAGATACGTATAATAAATTGCATTTTTGCATCAATATTTTAAGTTTGCTTAGATATTCCATTCAAAGTCTTTCTTTAATGATTTCATAGACTGCGTCATTTAGATTCGAGATTATCTAATATTTCCTTTGTAGAATTCACCAAAAATAAACTAAAGGAGAGTAAGAGAATAACATTTGATGTTTGCAACTGCACGAAAAAGAAACACAACTTGGTAATTTCATCTGCTTAGTCATAACATAAAAGTTTTAACTTCTATAATTCTAGCATAAAGTTTTATAACAAGTCTTAAACATCAAGTTGTGATACATATTTGTGTGAATTTTGGCTCATCGATTGCAAAAACGACCATATGACCTCCAAATTCATTGAGTAAAATTATGATTTACGTATAATAAATTGCATTTTTGCATCAATATTTTAAGTTTGCTTAGATATTACATTCAACTCTTTAATGATTTCATAGACTGTGTAATTTAGATTCGAGATTAACTAATATTTCCTTTGTATAATTCACCAAAAATAATCTATAGGAGAGTAAGAGAATAACATTTGATGTTTGAAACATGCACGACAAAGAAACACAACATGGTAATTTCATCTGCTTAGTCATATCATAAAAGTTTTTACTTCTACAATTCTAGCATAAGGTTTTATAACAAGTCTCAAACATCAAGTTGTGATACATATTTGTGTGAATTTTGGCTCATCGATTGCAGAAACGGCCAAAAGACCTCCAAATTCATTGAGTAAAATTAAGATTTACGTATAATAAATTGCATTTTTGCATCAATATTTTAAGTTTGCTTAGATATTCCATTCAAAGTCTTTCTTTAATGATTTCATTAACTGTGCAATTTAGATTCGAGATTAACTTAAATTTCCTTTGTAGAATTCACAAAAAAATAATCTTAAGAATAGTAAGAGAATAACATTTGATATTTGCAACTGCACGACAATGAAACACAACTTGGTAATTTCATCTGCTTAGTCATATCATAAAAGTTTTTACTTCTACAATTCTAGCATAAGGTTTTATAACAAGTCTCAAACATCAAGTTGTGATACATATTTGTGTGAATTTTGGCTCATCGATTGCAGAAACGGCCAAAAGACCTCCAAATTCATTGAGTAAAATTAAGATTTACGTATAATAAATTGCATTTTTGCATCAATATTTTAAGTTTGCTTAGATATTCCATTCAAAGTCTTTTCTTTAATGATTTCACAGACTGTGCCATTTAGTTTCGAGATTAACTAATATTTCCTTTGTAGAAATCACCAAAAATAATCTAAAGGAGAGTAAGAGAATAACATTTGATGTTTGCAACATGCACGACAAAGAAACACAACTTGGTAATTTCATCTGCTTTGTCATATCATAAAAGTTTTTACTTCTACAATTCTAGCATAAGGTTTCATAAAAAGAATTAAATATCAAAGTATGATACATATTTGTGTGAATTTTGGCTCATCGATTGCAGAAACGACCAAATGACCTCCAAATTCATTGAGTAAAATTAAGATTTACGTATAATAAATTTCATTTTTGCATCAATATTTTAAGTTTGCTTAGATATTCCATTCAAAGTCTTTCTTTAATGATATCATTGACTTCGCCATTTAGATTCGAGATTATTTTATATATTTATTGTAGAATTCAATAGTTATAATCTAAAGGAGAGTAAGAGAATAAGATATGATGTTTGCAAAAGCACGAAAAAGAAACACAACTTGGTAATTTCATCTGCTTAGTCATATCATAAAAGTTTTTACTTCTACAATTCTAGCATAAGGTTTTATAACAAGTCTCAAACATCAAGTTGTGATACATATTTGTGTGAATTTTGGCTCATCGATTGCAGAAACGGCCAAAAGACCTCCAAATTCATTGAGTAAAATTAAGATTTACGTATAATAAATTGCATTTTTGCATCAATATTTTAAGTTTGCTTAGATATTCCATTCAAAGTCTTGCTTTAATGATTTCATTGACTGTGCCATTTAGATTCGAGATTAACTAATATTTATTTTGTATAATTCACCAAAAATAATCTAAAGGAGAGTAAGAGAATAACATTTGATTATTGCAACATGCACGACAAAGAAACACAACATGGTAATTTCATCTGCTTTGTTATATCATAAAAGTTTTTACTTCTACAATTCTAGCATAAGGTTCATTAACAAGTCTTAAACATCAAGTTGTGATACATATTTGTGTGAATTTTGGCTCATCGATTGCAGAAACGACCAAATGAC
>ARYC01011257.1:0-15075 GCA_000711775.1 Oxytricha trifallax
TCTAGGAGGTCCTCCAAATCAAGTTGAACTTAATTTTGAGGTAAAATTATTAAACAATTTTGAATTTAATATGGTCCTAATTAAGTTTAACCTTAAATTTAATCTCCTAATTAAGTTTTAAATAAATTAGGATCACCACCTAATTAAATTAATTATTATTAGGAGCAATTTAATGGAGATAGATTGATAAAAATGGAAATCAATCTGTGAAACTTGGAGCAAGTTTTTCAATGCTTCTCCGTATATCTTTTCAAGGTTGACCTCCAGCAGGTCCTCCTTATTTAGTAGTAAATATTTTAATAAACTTAGAATGGATATCCATAATTATAAATTTCATTAACATTTCTAGAAAGAGGAAGCAAGATGGAGTCTATGAATGATGCAATGAAGAGAATTTAATCTCAAAATTTAATAGGAAAATTTCGAAATAAAGAGGACCTTTATAGATACTTGTTTTATCAAGGTAAACTTTCAACTAATACAAATAAAACACCTTAATCCAAATAAGAATAAGAATAGTAGAACTTTAATTTAATTAATATTTTCCTTAATTAATATAATAAGATTAATCATATGATAAATAGATTTTTGGGAGACCTTTGAGATTAGCCTTTAATAGCCTGCGTCTAACTTTTTTTTGTTTTTGTTTTTTTCCTGGTGAATTGATTCATTTTCAATTGTAACAAACTTTTGTCTCTAATTTTGCAGTCTACCAAATATTTCAAGATATTTGTCATTAGCACTTAGCTCCTCAATTATCTCGTAAAGTTAATCTGGCTTTCTTGATGATTCTGACACTTTTTTTACAATAATTTTTGGTGCTCTGTGGGTTTTTTATATCTTAGCTAGCTTTAAAAATAGGCCTTTCTTCCTTGCTACCAAACAGAATTCAGTAAAATGCCTTAAGTAGAATTTATTATTGTCTCTCAATAAGTTTTCATTGCAGATTTTTACCCATGTAATTATTTCAATCTTTTCATTGCCAATTCTGTCCAAGTATAGAAGTGCTGCTTCATATTTTTATTGGTAATCCATAGAAAAAGATAACCATTTTGCTATAATTTGGGCATCGGTATTTTTGCCACGAACTGAGAATCTGATTGTGTATAATAGTTGAGATTTATAGCAATGCTATCCCAAGGCGCTTCGGCTACGATGACATCAAATAAGTTACCAAATTAATCCCTTCTGGCAATCTGATATTACTTAATCCCATAACTTGCACTTCAAGATATCTCCCTAAAAAGAATTTGATTAATCCACAGTTTGTCTCATCCCCCAATCAAAAAATTTCAGTTAATTCTATTACTTTTTGCCTCTATTTAAATCTTAAACTACTTGCTGAATTTAATTCTTGATTTAAGCCTGTCGCTAAAGTGAATTAAGTGAAATAAGAGGGACTATACAAAATTAATTTAAAATTTAATCGTATTACTATAGTTCTATCGTGCTTTTACTGTCTAAATTAGCTCATTTTTATGTCGATTTCCTTATTCCAAATCATCATCCTTAGTCGACCAATTCTTTAGATCGGTGCTCATTGAGTCCATCATCATCGTGTCAAATTCTATTGTCTTCAGGACAAGATACTGGAAGCTCAGCCACATCTTTAATTAAGACACCTGTTTTAGTTATCAACTTTAGAAGTCATCCTCCATTTTATTAGTTGAAATTTTAATAAAACTGTAATTATTAAGAAATTAAATCAGGCAAATTAAAACATTTTAAGTTTCAATGATTAATAATCAAACTTATAACTAATAAGTTTAATCTATAGAGAATTATTAACAAAGATGTCTTAATTAATTTTAAACTGATATTAAATAATTAAGACTATGCCTGATTTAATTTATTAATAATCACAGTTTTATTAAAATTCCAACTAATAAAATGGAGGATGACCTCTACAGCAGATCACCAAAACAGGTGTCTTAATTAGAGATGTAGCTGAGCTTCCAACATCAAGTCCTGAAAAAAATAAAATTTCGACACAATTGATGATGGACTCAATGAGCACCGATATAAAGAATTGGTCGACTAAAGATGATGATTTCGAACAAGGAAATCGACATAAAAATGAGCTAATTTAGACAGTAAAAGCACGATAGAACTATAGTAATACGATTAAAATTTTGATTAATTTTGTATAGTCCCTCTTATTTCACTTAATTCGCTTTTTAATAAAAGTAATTGATATAAAAGTTTGTAACTTTACTATCTATATTTTAATCGGGAAGCTCCTCCTCGCTTGAATCATTATCCTAAATTTTTGTTAATCCTAATATAATTTTAATCAATTTTGTGGGCAAAGTTTTACAAAATTTGTTGTTTTAAATAATAGTATATAATCATCCACTCGTCTTTATCTTTTTCAAAGATTTAAATTGTCTACTCATTTTTATCTTTCTGCTATAAATTTTATTGTGTTAACAATTTTATAGTATTCTGGCATGATAGATTTGTCATATTGATTCTGCTATAAAGGTTTTCTCTTCAAGATTTTAATTAACATTGTGATCGCATTAATTGTTAAATTTCTTGATTTTATCTTATTAATTTATTGTAATCACCTCACATCCAGAATTCAAATCTTCCTACTTTATTGGTGAAAGTTCTGGGAGTCACGCTTATCATTTGAGCAAAATATTTTCGATGCAACCTCTGTACCATTTCTTGAAATCCCTGTAGTTGTTGAATTTAAACTGTAAATCAGTGATCTGATCGTTGGTTAAGTTATAGCTTTCCTGGAGTCTCTTTCAATGTCTTGATAAGCTTATGAAATTAAATCTGTTGGGTTTGCGTTTTTTCTTTTCAGAGCACTTTTGATTTTTGTTATTAGTCTTAATTTGCTTTTATCTAACTTCTGCTTATTAGCTCTTGTCAATTTATTGATTTTAATTATCAGAAAATAATTATGATTAATTTCAGTTGTCTATTTTAAACCATAACTATTTGTATATTCTTGACCTGGCGAGTAGATTTGATAATGATGAGTTGAGAAATTATCAAGATGGCTAGTTTAAAACAAAGCTGAGATATTTTTCTAGTAATTCCATTATAAAGGCTAAGAATTCATTTGGTTGTCATAGATTGCTGAGATTGCTGGATTTTGATTAGAGGAGTTGTTAAAGCAAGTTGGCTAGAATGTAATAATAATGATTGTTGATCATTGTTATAATATATAGAAAATAATTATATAAATTATATCTTTCAAACATGATTTATAGCTTAAATTACTTCATCTTTAATTTAAATATTTATGTTATTTGAAGGACACTCCAGTACTTATAAATACTCCAAATTAAAATTTTGTTAAATTTATTTATATAATTATACAAAATATATTGATAAACCCAGAGTTTAATGCTCAATATTAAAAATAGAAGAAATCCATTTTGAGCAGATTTTGAAAGGCTCTAATGTGAGTAAAATTCAGATTTTTTGATATTAAAGGAAATATTTTTTTGGTAATTATTTTTTAGATTTCTTTCCAGGGAATAATAGATTCTATAAATTCATAATTTTAGTGGGAACACTGCGAATTAAAGTACTAATTGCCTTCCGTTTAAGATACTATGATAAATAAAGTAATGATAAATGCCAATGAACTCACAATTTTAACAGTAAGTAAAACCCCTCATCCAAGAGAATGCTAATTGTATTTTTGTACTGCAAACGATTTTTAACCCCATTTGTTTTTTTTAAATAATTTAGAATGGTAAATATTAAAATCACAATAACAAACGAAGGAAATAAAAGCAATAACAATCGATTGAACTTTTAATGTCTCATAACAAATCTGCCGATCTCATGAAGACCTACATAAGCTCAACAATCTGATGGAACCTTTAGTATTTAAAACCTTAACATCTACTAATCATCTAAAAATAATTAATATTATACTTAAGATCCTCAGTACGAATGAAAGCAAAGATATTTTACTTAAGAAAAGTGAGCGATTTTATTTTAACAAAGAGTGTGGTTAATTTTTGAATTTTAGATTTTCAGTCAGGTTTTTAAAGAAGACATTCTTTATTTTTAGATTGGAGTTTTATTAAAACTTATTTTCCTACAATTAATACTTTTCTTTGATTTCTAAAAAGACAAAGCTTTCAAATACAATTAAAAGATCCGATGTTGAGCTTGAAAGCAACATTTTAAAAGTAAGTTATCGATTAATTGAGTTAGAGAAAATCGTGACAAACAATTTATGCTCCAAGACTAAGGAAATTACTTTGGTTGATTGACTTAAGGATCATTTTAAATCATAGAAACATTTCAAGATTCAATGAAGGCTTAGAAACTTATTTTCAAAATTTAAAGCATAAAAAACTGCAATAAAGATTCTACATTCATTCGATATTTAAAAAACTACTTTCGTACCATAATGATTTATGGTTCAAAAATTCTTTTTTGGTCCCAATTAAAGGGCCTTTGGTTTGTACAATATCTAATTAATAAAAATAAACCCTCGAAAGATATGTGTTATTAAATTATAGAACTAATAAAAATCACACTTAAAATTTATGAATGAAAATATAAACTGATAAATAAAATGATACAATGCAATGATACTGGCTAGTAAAATTAGCCGAACAAATGGTGTTTTAATTATCTTAAGAAATTAATCAGTCATGGGGCGACATATTGATTGAGGATTATATTTTTATTTTTATGTCCAGCTTAATATACAAATACTGACAGTTCAGCCAAAAAATAAAAGATAATTGCCCATATATATATACAACGAACACTAGTTATATTGAAAATTTCCTGCAAATTCTAATCGGCTAAAGATATTAAAAGTTTTATTGATTTTTAAATGGCTTTTTAAATTAATTTTTTTACCCAAGAATAATCTAAGGAAGAATAGTGAGATGCTAATTCAGAGATTAGGCTTGTTCTCATAAAAAATCATGGGAACATTGAAAACTAGATAATTTAATTTCGTTTACTGCATTGAGTCGTGTAGCATACTTATGACTTTTGATAAATGAAAAAAGGGTTTCAACTGGGGCAAGATCGAACTAATAAGGCTAAAAAATGGAATAGGAATTTGAGTAGCTCAAATTTTGACAGCAGATACTTAGACCGGTGGTATGCTGGATTTTCCAACATTAATATGGGTTTTGACACCAAGCAGGGTCATTGTTTTATGACTATTCAATGAGCAAAAAATTGAAATGATAAACTGTAAAACAATTATTTCGTCCTTGATTCAGTTTAAAAAACAGCTCGCCCGCCTTAGCTACTTCTTCCTGCAATTATGCGAACTTACTTAATTCTTATTAGACTAGAGATGAATCGCTTTACGCCTCAAAATGCCCATCCTTTTCGAGGGTTTTTTATCCACTATATGCTGGTCTCATCGATATTGATGATATTCAAACCCATCCTCATCATTTCAATATAATTAAGTGCTGCAAATTACCTCTGAAGCTATGATTAGTGGCTGATCGTCCTCTTATCAACACTGTAGACATTTTTAAAGGAGATCCCAATCTCTAAACCAACAACTTTGCTAAGATAACTGATAGATATTATTTTCCATACTATTAATCCAAAATCTATTAAATTTTCGATAAGATTTTTGGTTCCCTGTTATCCTCCAGGAAATCAAATATCAAGCGTAAAAAGATTTAGGAACTCGAGATTTAACATTTTGCTTTCCATTGCTAGTATGGGTATCATTTAATCGATGCCTCCTTAAAGTCTCTTGTACTCTATACCTCGATACTTTTAGTCATTGTTATACTTAACTGTAAGTACAGTACTTTTAGTAATACAGCTTCATAATTTTTTCCTACGACCCTTTTTGCTGTGATAGAGTATAGTGTACTTCTAGTTATTCTGAGCTACTGATTGTATCATTCAAAACCCCAAAACCCCTTAGTGAGGTTTATAAGTGGTTTTATTTGAATGGTATAGTTGGTGTCTAAATGGGGTTAGTAGAGAAAGCGCATGTTTTATGTGAATTTCAAGTTTATTTAATGATTATTAGGTGATTTAATTAAAACAAATTTAATCTGCTTGTCATTAATGTATCTCTTGAATCTTTCTCTATCTAGTGGCTCAAGTATGCCATCTAAAGATTATCTTAGATTGAGATGAGCTCTCACGATTATCATCTCTACTATACTTTTTATTTCTTCGCAGACATCTTCTTACTTTTTATGCTTCTAAGCTAAGCTAATTGATTGTTTTTCATGCTTAGTACCAAAGTAAGACATGCTTTCCATGTCACTTTCTAATATAATAGCAGCAACTGCACATACATCCCACTAAACTGAACCATTCGTCCACTTCTCTCTGATTGGGAAGTAGACTGGTGTCCCAAGAACATTGCTAATCTTACAATCTCTTATCTTAAGGCTCTATTGAAATCGATAGCTACAACTTCTAAAGGACAGAGGTTGAGCATCAAATTTTCAGGCTTCAAATCTCTATGAACATATCCAAGTTCATGCAACTCCTAGACGCCCTTAATCATATCTGAAAGTATATCATTCAAGTCATCCGGATATCTGTTTTGAAATAGATAGTCTCTAAAAGTCATTTCATATTTCTTTAGCCTTAGTGCGATTAATCCAAAGCCTAAAATAACACCGTCTAGCTTAAGGAAGTTCTTGCAATCTCTTTTTTTAAGATTCTCTAAGAACGAAAATATAAGTTAGCAAACTGATTCTGATACTTTTAATTCTTAATGAGATAGCTGAAAGGATATACCTTGTAAGCAAACCCATCGAATACTATAAATTTTGCCTTGCTAGGCACGTTTATATTCTAATAGTTTTTTATACAACTGCTAAGATCAACAGAATTTAATGAAGGAATATATATAGCTCTCGCTTAAAATCATACTAAAAAACTATTGCCTGTAGGTTCATTCATTGACTCATAACGTTTTTGCCTCTTAAGCTAATCTTACAACTCTCTTTAAGATTCAAGAGTATTAGACTTTCTGTTGGCAGGTATAAATTCTTAAGTCTCTTAATCTTGCATTAAAAACTCACTTAAATGATGCTTCTGCATTTATCTAGCTGAGTGAGTGTAAGACTTCATGCAAGTCGTACACTAATACCTGCCATCCACCTTATCATGCTTGAAATAAATTCTCGGTTTACCATAATGTAATTCTTTAATATGACTCTTTCAAGCTCTACTCAGTTGAGAAAAAACTCTAGCCCTCTTGACATTAAAATGTTTTTATTTTTTCAACAGGTACCAGTTCTTTTTCTTCTTCAACATAATCAATTTAAGTTTAAACTCCTATCTCTTTGCTCTACTTCTGGTATAAAATTTCTATGATATAAACCTCTGCCTTCAAACTCAAGAGCTCTTAGCTCTACCTCTCTCTCAACATAAATAATTTCAGGCTTTTTAGTTTAGCCAAAGTTTAGCTATGATTATCCTGCTAGAAGGGAACTGCTTTACGATTTAAGTTAGCTGTCATGTTTAAATTAAAATTTAAATTTCTATTATAAAGCTCTGATAACCTCTCTAGTTATAGCAACTATGTATATGAATGGCACTGCAACAATAATGGTTGATATTGAAGTGTTAGGGATCAAATTAATACTATAGTTTTTCTAATTTCAAGCTTAATATTTTAATTTTGGTACTAACTTAGATAAAATTCAGATAGGTTCTGGTACCAATTAGGTTTTAAACCATGTTGGAGCTTTTCCATTAAAACCTCATTAGTTTAAAAGTAGGTACTAATTAAGTTTTGTTACTATTAAATTGGTACCAATTAAATTTATACCGAATTTACTACCGGTACTAATTTAATTTAAATAAATTTAGTACTAATTTAATGGAACTAAATTGATAAAAATGGACCTTCATCTCTGAAGTTTATTGCATCCTCTACAAGCTTTCTCCATGTATCTTTACGAAGTTGACCTCCTATAAAATGCCCATATTTAATGCTAAGATTGTAAGCAGTAGGATCCAGAACTATAAATATTATAATTTGAAATTCATTAAACAAGAGAAGGAACAAGGATGGAATCTATAAGTACTGCAATGAAGAGGGTTGAAGCTTAAGAAATGATCTCAAGATTTAGAAGCAAGGAAGATCTCTATCGATACCTGACTCAACATGGTAAGCATGTAACAACTACTTAATCACATACTATAGTGGGATTATTCCTTCCAACGATGGAAGGTACCAAAATTTCTTTCTTAAAAGCTATACTGTGTGATGAGAAGAAAGCCTTCAAAAACAATGAAATTAAGTTGATAAAAATACCAAACTACCCAGAGATTTCAGTCACTAATCTCTACGAGGATGCGATGAAAGATGAAGGATTGGTAGTTAATCTTCCTACAAAGAAACATCTATCTAACAAACTTCCAGAAAGGAGTTTCTTCTTTGGTGTTCTTGGCACTTTAAGAGAGAGCTATCTCAGAGAGATCATTGAAGAAGCTCACAAGATACGCTACTCTATTTCTCCAGAAGATTAAAAGAAGCAAGTCATTACTTATAAGCGAGAGCTGGCTTGCTGAGCTTAAGAAGCATCCATACCTCTCTAGTAAGCTTTGACATATAACTTTGTAGGGAAACCTGAAACTGGTATATTCCTAATGAAAGAACATGCAAAGGTTCACAGAGAGAGAAGTCATAGACTATTCATGAAGTGAGCAAGAGACTTTATAAAGATGTTCAAAAACCAGATGAAATGAACATAGATGCAGGACCTGCCACTAAGAGAAGAAATATAGACCAAGCAAGCAATAAGAAGAGAAGAAGAAAGAGAGCCAAATCCCTCTCTGGGTTAATTTAATATGTGAACATATTCATTCATTTAAATCTAAAACTTATTTATAAACATTCATTCTTCCCTCTCTCGCACAAAAAATTGTTGTCTTATCTACACTCACTCTCTTACAGCTGCTTTGAATCAAGTCTACTGTATCGATAGGCAAGTCATGCATAAGATGA
Source organism: Oxytricha trifallax (assembly GCA_000711775.1). Classification (NCBI taxonomy): domain Eukaryota; phylum Ciliophora; class Spirotrichea; order Sporadotrichida; family Oxytrichidae; genus Oxytricha; species Oxytricha trifallax. The sequence goes on from ARYC01011257.1 coordinate 8,948, forward strand.
TATACCAACAGTTTCTTTTAATGAGTCTTGATTTAACTCCAGCAGAATTCTATTCCATTAAATTAAGGACTATAAGGAACGTTATAAACAGGAGTTAAGTTTAGGTCTTCATAAGCTTTCTTAGACTCCTTAGTCTTATGAACTGAAAAGTTATCAACAAACACGATGATCTCTTGATTACTATACTTCTCTCTGAGCTTATGTAGGAACTCTATATACTACTTTCGCTTAATAGAGCGAGAGTGAATGACATAACTCTCCAAGCCTGAATCTGCACTTATACTAAATAAAATTGCATGGCTGAAAACCTTTAATTTTTAATCATTCACTTCTATATTATCATATTTCTAGTACCAAGACTTATTAATAAAAGTGTTGAAGGTAAGTACAGCTTCATCAGCGTGTATGAACTTGATGTTATTGTCGATAGCCCTCTGCACTTAATCATATATATAGTTTAAATTATTACTATAAAATAGCACTATAAAATCAATCACTCTTTTCACTCTTTGACAGTCTTGAAAGTAATACCATTTCTTCTATAAATGTTGGCTATAGTTTAAGGAGAGATACGCATGTCAGGAAACTTGCGATGAAACATCAAAACTCGCTAGTCAAGTGGAAAGTGTGCCCAATACTTTAAAGTCTTCGAGTCTCAGAGGTATTCAATATGGTGCTGTGAGAACTTTTATTTTCTTCCAGGATGCTTTCAAGTGTCTGAGTTAAAATGCTAAACAGCTAACAAGCAATGATACCTAACTGTCGATGAACTCTTGCACAGGAGCTTTGCTATAGCTGCATAATTCATTACTGGTTTGACTAAGTTTATATCAATACTTGTACCATACCTAAGTTTAAGAAGTAAATCTAAATATTACTCATCATATATAGACCCTAAATTTCGCTAATTTATATTTCTCATTTTGCAAATTGGCCTAATTTCTCTACTAATCCCAATAAGACTCCTAACTATACCCAACAAATCAAAGCACTTATAAACCTCACTAAGGGGTTTTGGAGTTTTGATTATCACTCGATAAATCTCGACCCTCTATCATCCTCTCAAGACTTTCAGGTCTCTGACATCTATACCTAGATTAGTATCCAAAAATACTTTCAACTAGCTTTCTAGTTCGTCCTATTGATACCTAAATCCCTTTTACTTCAGTACGAACTATAGGTGAAGATTAAAGAAGTCAAAGATTGACTAGCTCAGGGTTTAAATAGATAAGGACCCTACAAACTACTTTTAGTTTTAAACTAGCGACAATTTACTTCTAGGATCGTAATTAGAACAACTGTAATCAACACTCTTTGAAAATTTACAGCCTTATCGCTTCGATATCTTATATTGTTTACTTCTTTATTTTAAATTGCTTAGAGGCAACAAACTTGATTTTATGAGCTCAGTTGATATCGCACTGAAGCTTTAGCTTGAATTAAGTTCAGCCATCAAGCTGTTAATATAGTTACCATCATTCGAGTCGGACTCGTTGGTGTCTTCTTATTCTACCTTGCCTAAGAATCTATTTAGAGTCGTTTACTTTTAATTATTTTTCATCAAGTTTTTAATTTTTGCGATAAAGTTATTATGAATGAGAGGAAGAGGATTCTTTTATACAGTATTGAGCTTTTAGTAAAAGTATTTGGGTTTTGAGTATTTAATAATTCTAAATGTAACTAATATAATTAATAGATATAAAATTTATATTTTAAGAAATTTTGCCACCCATAAAAAGAGCAACAAATAAAAATGTAGAATCAGCTACCAACAGTAAACGTTCATTAAGTTTTGGAGTAAATATGGATCAAGAAAGAGCTCCATGACTTTTTGTAGTAGGAATGCGGGACTTACCTGCCCAAGATAGGATGCTGCAATATCTACTTTCCTCAAAAGCATTCTTAACGGGGAAAATGAAGTAAGGCAAGACTTTTGTAACACATTTAGTATTTAAGGAGAAGCGAAGTCATGGTGGCGGGTGTGCCTTAAATTTAAGGTCTCACAGAGGACGATTTTCTTGATTACGCCAAAAACAAGCCTTCATTACTTTCTTATCTGAATGAAGAAGGAATGAATTTTTGGTTCTTGAATCAAAGCAAAAGCGAAGAGATAGACTAGATTAATCTCAGAATCTAATAGTTCACATGAAGCCCAAATTCATCAAGCCCTGAACAACTCGCTCTCCTATAGCGGTAAGCAATAATGCTTCATCAAAAGTTATAGTTTAAAAGGGAAGATCTGCTCACCTAATCAATATGACATCTCAAAGAAAGAGGGGGATGTGAAGGGATAGGATGTAGCTAAGATAGGAAGCAAGTAAAAGTACATCTTAGAGAACAAGGAGGATGAGGGATGAGTTTAATGGTATGAAATCTACTATCGACGACTTTTAGGCTACTAGGGATTGGTGCTTAAACTTCATGAGAGCGGCATCATTGACAATGAGAGAGGACCTCTTTAAATTAACCCAACGAGTTCATGGAATGAAATTTAATTGATGCCCAAGTAATTATAATAAATTATTTAAGTAATTAATCATATCCTAAGAGTCAAATTTAAATAATTTTGCGACAATGTTTTAAAAAATGGTTCTTAACTAAGCCACATTTATTTGCTATCGAAGTTTCTTCCTCTTAGTGCAAACTTGATATACTTATAAGGGGGCAGATATTCTCTTCCCAGTTATTTTTCCATTAGCGATTTTTATATTCGCTTTATTGTAATCTGAGAACTGCTTTTGCAGACTGTATAAATGATTAAGAAGGTTATTGATTCCCTTTGATCTGCAACACTCTTTAATTTAGAAGTAGAATTCTTTTTATTGAGGCTTGTGCCTTAATCTCACAGCTGATATGACTTCCTACACACTTAAATTAGAATATTTTAATTAAATTACCTTGATTTCATCTCAGACCAAGACCGACTTTGTGTTTTTAAATTAATGGAATTTTAAGGAAGGTCTGCTTAGTTATTTCCAACTTCTTCATTGCATACTATTGAGTCTTTCATTGAAGGAACATTGAGAATAAAATTTTAATCTATTATAGAATTATTATCTTTAGCCTCCATTGTTTCTTTGCAGACCTCATTCATAACTTTGACTCCTTGTTTTAAATTTCCTTGATTGGATATTACTTTAGAAATGCTTGCTTCATTAGAAATTTCATCATTTTTATTGCCTTAAATAATTTTTGATTCTTAGGATGGTGACCGATTAGATTATGGCTTTTAGTCTCTAGTTCTTGCTAGCACCATTCCTAGTATCAAGGACAGTCTATAGAGCCGCAATTTTAATATGCAAAACATTCTCTAAGAATTATTGGTGCAAATGGATAACTTGCTCCGGGGTATTTTTAGCCTCGCTTGTAAATTATTTACTTATACGTACCTTTGCGATGTAATCTCCCAACCCTCCCTAGAATTTGTTCAGTTGATCGACTTGAAAAGAGATCAGCTACAATCAAGAACAAGCCGCCGTTAACTTCAATTTTCGTGAGATGTTTTCAAGTCAGTGCCCCTTCCTTGCTACTCATTCAACAAGAAAACACCGTATTAGCCCTCACCATTTTTACTTGCAAACATTGAGTCAAACTAAGCTTCTATCTTCGTGCCTTTCATGTTCTTCATTGGAAAGAATCTAGCTACTAGAATCTACGAAAGTAGTTCTCGATGAAAGTATAGGACTGTTGGGCAACAATGATAACTGGAGTTAGCTTGCAATAATCCAAGGCCATGCTATAAATTCTTTAGCAAAAGTCTACTAGATTAGTTTTCACCAGTTCTTATTGCAGTTTGATCCTTTTATCTCCAATCATGCTACTTAATTTTGGAAATATAACCTCTTGTGTTTTAAAAGCAATTTAGAGGCACTTTTATTCTTTTGATGTTAATCCTGAGCCAGTAAATCCTACCACTCGTTCAGCTCCATGGAAGAATCTCAGAGTGTTCTCCATTTACTTAACGTTTCCTTCAAAGAAAATCCAATCTACTCGTCAATCATAACAATTGATTTGCTCCACAACTATTGAAATTCTTCATTTTCCATCAGAGATTCTAAGTGTTTCTATGTCAAATAGTAAACCCCAGTCTTATTTTCATACTGATTTACATTAACATTTAAGGCTAAACTGGTTATCATAGGCTCAAACCTTTTCTCATCTCAAAGTATTAAATGGTCATTTTTCCCAATCACAAATACTACTTTTCTCAAACTCTTAGCCTAAAGATTGCAATGGTGGAACAGAGTAATGTCTTACCATTACCAACTCCAAAGTTTATAAAATTAAATTTAAAATCTGCCTAGGTCAAAAATTTTAGCGCTATCTTTTACAGAGTGATGAAACCGAATCCTAGTATCTATTGTAGTCTTATCTATTGATTAGTCAGCTGGAAAGCTTTCAAAGACATGTCTCTGGAAAAATCCGTTACAGCTTAGAACTCCTTATTCAACTTCCTGAACTTATTCTATAGTCGTTTCTTTCCCTTTTCTGTAAAATCTCTAGTCTTATTTATGACATTCAAAAACTAGTTAAGCTTTTTAAAGTCAGCTTTAAGGCAATCCTGAATGATATTCCTTCGCTATCTCGCTCCTTTTCCTGATAAATGAAAGCTTGTTTACCTAGATCAGATATCTCATCTAATTTAGAGACCCAAAGAGGATTTCTTAATCTAAGCTCAGTAGATATCTATTAAAGGAATGAGATAAAGTCTTCCTGGTCGATAAAGTCCCATTTAGATACAAAAATTTCGCTTAATGTGCTTATAAAGTTTATCCAGCTTTTATTACTGGTTTGTGATTGAGAGAAAACAGATATAAATGAAATCCCCTACCAAATTAATTGGAATGTGACTAATCAATCTTAAACCTTAATCTTCTTTTAGAATTTTAATAGATTGTTTATTCAGACAAAGCAATGTGTTTGGCAGCAGCATTACTGCTTGAAAATCAATCTTGAACTGTTGAAAAGTCCCAATCATAAATGCAAAGATGCAGATTTTGCCTTATCTAGGTTTGCTAATTCATCCTGAAGCATTTGCAAGCATTCTGGCTCATTTATAAAGATATAATTTGATAAACCAAGATCTTGCTCAGTATTTGGTCGTTAGGCGAGAAGAATTAAGGAGCTTTTTAGGAGTATCTCATCAATTTCAAAAATTTCGTATCAATAGTAAAGCAACGAGGAGAGGAAAAGTCGGGTATTAATTTAGAGGGGCGCACTTGAGCCCTTTGATTTAGCTCATAAATGTTTCTAAACATATCCTCGTACATGTTTTCTTAGTAAGCTGATTTAAACAAATCACGTGTTAAAGAAATTCTAAAAGACTTTAACTGATTCTATTAAATATTTTCCAAATAAAGTCCTGCCTCTCATTTGGTTTAAGATCATGAATTCCCTGATGTAATGGGATGTGATTTCAGATTAAATTTTTGCCATAATTTACATGGGAATTATGGTTGTCAATTCTCTCATCAAGGATGTCCTTGTCTTATTTAAGTATTTAGTCAGCACACGAGGCTTTTAATTTGACCTTGATTTAGCTTTGAATTTCATGAGGTCTTTAGATTTGTAATCTTTAACAGACTTAGCATAGCTTTGTGTAGTTTTATTGAGATTGAATTTGCTGACAAACTTTGTGAGATCACGAGAACCTATAAGGGGCTTGAATTCTTCCAGCTCTAGGATCTTACTGATGTCATAATTGTGAATTGGAAAGATAAGTTTAGCTTTATCTATGAGGTCAGGGAGCACTGCACCATCGTAGTTTGCTTTTTGACCTCTCCTTTATAGAGCTGGAACTATTTGAGGGTCAAAAATGTTATTTAAGTCTTGATCATATTACTTTGCAGAGTGAACGCTTACATCTGGGTCAAATCCAATGCTGGTTAATGAGACTGAAGTATCTCGTCTCAATTCTTGTAGAGTTTTGCTTAAGTTTTGTGAGCTGTTTCGCCTTTCGATGTTTAGAGCCTGCATTTTAAGTTTTGCAGGCTTTTGATTAATCTAAATATAAATTACTATTACTTCTTAATTAAAAAGCGGTTATTAATTAAGTCTTAATTGTTTTTCTACTATCTTAAATAGATCTTTTCGCAATAAATCCGAGAGGTTTGGAGATTTCTTAGTTT
>ARYC01011258.1:0-21001 GCA_000711775.1 Oxytricha trifallax
TCTTTCAAATATTCTAGGGATAGAGTTTCATGATAAATAAAGTGAGGGGGGGGCATAATTAGATATTGCTAGGATCATTTAATATCAATTAAAAATACTTCAAAGAATTAAATTGCAGCAGTGGATTTAGTGTATCTAATCATATACTCTTTTGATAAATTGAATGCCTAAAAATAAATTACATGATACAAGAGATCTTATTCTTATCAAGACTACAATTAATTTAATTAAAAGCTATGAATTAAAAACAGGTAATTCAAGCAAAATAAAATGCTTTTAAGTTTATGAGTTGTTTATTAAATATATCAAGTGTCCAAATTATTAATTCACGAATTTTCTATCATAACTAGAAGTTTGTTATGATTTGGTGTGATAACAAAATGAAAGTCATCAATATCCTTCTCTTAGAACTCTAAATAAAGTCTCTTTAACTGTTCTACCATAAATTAAATTTAATTGAAATTCTTGAATGTATATTTCATTCTTCTAAGCACCTCATCTCCCTCATTATTCAAGATTTTCTCAATAATATTGTAGTTTTAGTTTTCTTTAAAGAAATTTAAGTTTATTTTGTCTGTGCGGATGTATTGATACACAACTCCAATAAAATTTATAGATAAATAAGGAAGCTTAAATAATAATTATTATAGGTAATTATATGACTATGAGGCAGACAGCAAGTTATGGAACTCTTTCTTTTCTCAAAGTTTGTAAAATTCAGTAAAACTATGAAATTATTATTAATATTTAAGTATATTTATTTAGATCGTTTAAGCAATATTATGTTTATTTGATTAATAATTTATCAGCTAAAGATTATATTTAGAATAATTAAATGATTATAATTGTTGGTATTATTTTAAAGCTTTATACAAATTAATTTTTTATCCAGAATCTGACTACTTTTCCAAATTTATATCTATCAATAGCATTGTTTACTTTCTGTGTTTATCATTCTTAGATAACAAATTATTTATAAATCTTTGTAAATTTCCCTAGTATCTTGAATTTTATTCTTCAGTTAAGAGAGATCTTCCATTTTAAACGCAGTTGAGTTTCAAAGATTATCATAAATTACAGTCAAATATATCTCAGATTTGTCTCAAACGTTTTGAAATGTAAATATAATACAATAAATTGCTTGATTTGTTAGACGAGCTCCAGTGAAGCATGTTCATTAAATAAGTATCAAGATCAATTTGGAGTTTATAGAAAACATCATGATAATCTGAGATACAAAATTTTATAATAACTTGAAGTACTTTTGCAAGAATTTTTTCATCATACTCTGGTTAGTTATTTCTGAGTATTCTTTGATTTTAGCAGAATTATTCATTGACTTGAAAGAGCCATTAGAATAATGGACCAGCATGAATCACAGAATTTACTTAATAAAAATTGATGAAGATATCTACCAAAATACCAGGGTAAATATTTGAGATATTTATAAGTGAGGTCAAAGCATTCGATACCCTTTCATCATTTTGAGAGTACAAAGAATGCAAGATTAGTTGAACATACCCTTTATTAATTTCGACAAATCAAGGATTTATCGAAATTCTCTGCTATATTGCTCAAAATCAAAATGAGCTTTTCATCTAAGACTTAATTTACTTATTAGCTACTGGTTTGTGCATAACTGATTAGCTTTTTCAAAACGCTGAGGATTTCGTCCTTTAAAGTTTAATAAAATAAAAAAATTCAAGTATTTCAAATTAAGTTCCTTCCTTGATTAATCACTATCTACAGTAACATTACCAATTTTATAGTCAAAGTTTGAACTAATATTTTGATTGAAAGCTTCAACTTTTTGATCTCCTTGATAGTTTTAAAAATAAAGCTCGAAGCGTTAGAACATAAGAAACCCATATATTTTGTTTATCAAATCAAATACTTTGTAATATTCCAATTTGAATGATTTCATGAGTTGGTCTCTACCCTTCGCTTGATAGTTCTTCAAGGATCCATAGATAGTAAGATATAATTGAGGTGCTATAAGGATTTTGAGAAGTTCTTAAGAGGACGATGGAAAAGTTTAGGTAAAATCCAGATTCATAAAATCTTGTGCAAATGTTAATAAAAGTAAAAATTCAAGAATAAAATTGAAAGTTCTCTACATCTTGTGAGTTGTTTTCTGCTGTAATTATTATGATAAGCTCCTCTATCAACTTTAAAGTTCTGAGTAATTTTCACTCATCACCCCTTTGTTAAATCTAATCAGATGACCGTCCTAAAATATATTAAAATATACAATTAAACTTACTAAAATACTTAAAGCTTAAAAGGATTATGAATTCTTCATCTAATTCATCTATCTTATCTACTAGTCTGATTTATTAAAAGGATTGTCCAAACTAAAAGTTGAAGTTATTTTATCCCTGATTATGTCTCTAATTTTCTTTGAAGCTTAATTAATCAAAATTACTCTAATTTAAGCTTATTTAGTCAAACTATAACTAAGGATATTTAGGTCAATTCCTTCAGTTTTGAAATGTACTTTAAATTGATTTGCGTGTCTTTGTTAAAATCTCGAGCCTTCAAGATTTTCTACGACTGATTGCATGATTCTTGGCTTTTAGTATCACTAACATAGAATCATACTTGGCTATAAAATCGATTGAGTTTTAGCAATTTATATTGAAATCATGTTTGTTACTGAAAAGCTACTGGAGAGAGAGAGAGGAATGGCTTCGATTATGCTGAGTTATCTATTTATATCAATATAAATGAAAAGAAAGGAAAAAGATAATTTTGTTAATTTTCAAAATTTTATTTTATAATTCTCTGAAATTAATTAATTAAATTTCATTAATCTTCAAAGCTATGGTAAAAATAACAAAATTCGTATTGAAAACATTTATTTATTTGTATAACTTTAATTTTAGATTATAAATAAATTTATGTTCAATCTATATATTTGCTGAACTTAACCTTACTATAAAAGCACGAAATGGGATAATAAGGGTTTGTTGCCATATTCAAAATTTAATTTAAACTAACTTTTAATTTTAATTTATAATCTTTTTATTTGATTTTATATGACATTCAATTACTATGCAAATTATACTATATTCTTTATATATGCCTAAAAATAAAAGCTTTTACGCAACTGTTTGACAACTAGAGTCTTATGAGTTAAAACTTAACTCCTCTAACTTGGCATGCTCGCGCAATATAATAAAGATTACTTGAATGATATTGTCGCTGACAAATTACAATGTATTCTATAAGCTGTTGACTGATTCAAAACGCCTGTCTTAAAATTGAAACTACTTTGTACTATAAACTTATAAGTAAATTATCAACAACGTATTGAACATTAATTTTTTTTTTTTTTTTTTTTTGTAAAATTTTCAAGGCCTCAGTGAGATATAGATCAAAAGTCTATAGTATGATCCAGATAGATTTAGTTTATTAAACAGAAAAGTTAAATTTAAGAAAGACGAGTGGATTGACAAGGAGTATAGATTGTATCTTGATATTGCTATTGATAAACTCAGATTGATTCATAAACGGGGTTTAACAGGGGTATAGCTCGATATAGAGGGCACTGCATCAAAACTATTGATGAAATCACAAGAATGCAATGACAACCTGTCTATCACCTCGTACAAGAAACAAATTGATCATTAAACTGATTATTAGATTTATTGTTAAACTAATACTATATAATTATTGCAATCTAATGATGATATATGAAGTCATCAAATGTACATTAGAAGAAAATATATATGTTAAAGTATTTCAAATATCATTTATTAATCTTTAAAATTTAAAATTTATTCAAAATTACAATTAACATAATCAAATTATAATAAACTAAATTAAGTTAAATATGGGTTTATATATAAATTTCAACATTAAACAAACATGCGCCTGATCAACTATTTTACTCTTGCATTTTTAAATTTAAGTAAGTATAATTTCGCAAAATTTTAAACTATAACACTTCGATATGATATTTTTTATTATATTTGCATGATAATATAAGAAATTTTATAATATATTTGAATTATAATCTTTCAAACTACTATGACTTAACAACTAACTTCACACATAATATAAAACAACATTTTTTAATATAATAAAAAATATCTGATAATAACTTGATATCTAGACTCTTCGTAATATCAGAAATGAATTAGGAAATAAATAAAATAAATAGTATAATTAAGCTAAAAGAAATCACAAGCTTATAACTAATCATAATATTCAATAATACTATCTCGTTTATTTAATCTATAAATGTCTTAAAGATAAGTTAATTTGCATTTATGTAAATATGTGCAGTTATTATATTTTGTATTTCTAATATTTCCATTTCTTTTGTATTTTATTAATAACAGCTTTTAATCTAGAAATGTTTTAATATATTACAAGATTTTATTAATATATCCAAATCTATAAATCATAAAAATTGAAAATGGATAATGTTTATTAGAACAGACACTTGGATCTAACCTCTAAATCTGTTTAAATTGACTTTATGTAACATTTTTACTTATAAAATTGGATTAAATTTGATGTTTTATTAATCTGCGAATACAAACTCAAATATATCACCTTAGAAGGTATTTAATTGAAGGAAAGGCACAGAGATATAGTAGCGGGGTCAGTAAAATTAATTATATAGTTAAAGAAATTTACTTGGAACTAATCTATCTAACTAACCATTATCAAGAGTTATTAGCAGGCCTCGAGCTGACAGCTTGCCTTAGTAAAATCTTAAGTATTATTAATAACCATAAATTCACCATGCATTTTATTAATTTAAAATCTGCCAAGCTAAGGAGGATAATCTAGATAATCTAGCACCCTTTAACTACCTTCAATAGATGAGAGAAATAGTTCTTCACAATATAATTTACACACTAACAAGAAAACAGTTCTTAAATCAAGTAGAGCACTCAGACTATAAACCTAGTCATCACCCAATATCAATATCAATTCCGAACAATCTTCTGTTTAATAATAATAAACATCAACAGGCTCTATCAATATAAACACTTAAATATTCTTTAATGGCAACCAGTCTATACCAACGAAATCTTAGTATAATACCAAAGATGATGTATTTCAGGATGCTATTTTGTTAAATATTTTACCTTATTTTATTTATGCTTATAATCTCAAGTAAACCCTGGCGGTAAATTAAAAGCCATAAAATGCTGCAGTATTTGATGTTAAGCAATCCAAGAAAAAATACGAGGTACTTCTCAAGAATTTCGAGAGAAAAAATGCGCTACCAGAGAATTTAAACATGACTAAAGAGCTAAATAACATCGAAAACAAGCCTTATTTAAAGCTTTATCAATAAAAAAATAGTATGCACGAGGGAGACAGAGAAAAAGCGAGTTCTTTAGTATGTAATTTAGTGCCTTAAAAAGGACAGTTGAGTAGTATGTTCTCGAATAATGACTAAAATGCAAATAAAGATAGAACTTTAAACTTAAGAATGGACACTCTGATTCATCTAGGGCAGAAAAGCAAAATAAGATGGTCGAAATCATGAGAGTTATAGGAGATGAGACTGAGAAAATAATGCGAAGGAATTCGATTAGTAAAATTGATAAGACTAAGGAATCTCTCAAATCTAGGTATGAGTCATAAAGTTTAGAGAGGAGAAGTATTAATGAAGAGGAAATTGATATTTAGTAATATAAAAATAGAAAGGTCTTAGAAGATATCTTTATTTATACATTTTATTGAAACGTCCCAAATTTTTTACATAAAATTAAATGAGATGTTTTTCATAATATTCGATTTTTTTATCCAATAGAATCTGATTTTCATTGTAAATAAAGTTAAGTAATAAGTTTAGTAAAAAAAAGTTGAAATTAACTTTATATTTTTCAAAATGAATAAATTTTCAACAAAAAGAAGCAAATCAACATCATCGTCAATTTACCTCTAAATTATGTGAAACAAAATAATTATACTGCATAAATAAGCCAAAAATTAACTATTTCAACTACATAAAGTTAAAATTTATATATTATATTTTTAAATATATTATCATTGGCTTATAATAAAATCAATTAAACAAGAGTTAAATTTAAATTAATGATAATAGCCTATAAAACCATCATAAAAGTACTCAATTAATTAATATTATTATTTTTATAGAATTAATTCAACTAAATTGTTCAAAAGTTAAATATTTAAATTTATATTTGATAAATTGAATAGCTTTCTTAAGAGATTTTCAATTCAAGTAATAATATTTATTATATTAGATTTCTTTTAATTTTATTAACAAAATGCATTTTAAAATTGATATTTAAATTAATAATAATCTTGCTCATAGGGATTATGAATAAATTAAAACATGATACATACATTTATTTGACTTTAATTTCTTTAACTATATAAAAATTCAATTAATTTGTTCAAATCTAAACTTATTTGACTAATAAAAAGAATGAAACTTCCAAGAAAAACTATAAGATTTAAGCAGTAAAAAACCCTAATTTACCTACAATAAACGTTATAAGTCCAGCCCAAGAATAGTCCAAGCGAAGAATGACATTAAAAGAAATCATGAGTCTCCCACCAAAAATTAGAGAAGCAATGAGGTAGTAAATGCTAAGTGTTAACACAATCGATTCTTAGGAGTTGTAAACAGAAGAGGAATTCAAATCCGATAGTGAAAATCCTGATGTAGATGAGAGGAATGAGTAAAACAGAAATGTAAAGAATGCTAATTACGAAAATGTAATTAAATATGGGATATGCAAACTAATGGCATTATTTATATTTGAGTATTTAATATTCATAAATAATTTTGCATTTTTAACTTAATATTATATTCATTTGAATTTTAATTTCTTTAAAAAACGATAAAATTAAGGCAAAAATAGATTGGAAAAAATAATATCTTAATTTAACATTCAAAAAATCAGTTAATTATATTAAAGTAAGTTGTATAAGAATTTGAAAAATTCTAAAAATTTTTCAATTAAATTAATCTTTACTATAATATAAATTCTTTGCGAATAGAGGATTAAGATAATAATTAGCATCATAAGACAGCAAAACTGTTGAATTTTGTAGCTTCAGTTGATAGTAGCAACAATTTAAAACCTGATAAAAGTGACTTGTAAACTGATTACGATATGTCAACACCAAATCTTAGATTTACCAAAACTTTAGCTATAAATGCTTAACACACTTTCGATAACTCACTCATAAATATCAGCAAGACTTAATCGAGGCAAGAGAGCCCTTTGAAAGTAGCAAAAAGAAACAAAACTTTGAAAAACTTCATCACTATATTTAAACATGATAAAGTCAAAACTGAATTACTGAGGAAAAATCCAGATTTGGAAGTCATAGCACACGATCATGTTTACATATTCGAAGAGGAAAGAAAGAAATCTATTCCTAAAAAGGAACAGCTTAGAAACCTACCACTACAGGAAAAACTGAATCTTATAGAGAAATTCAAGTTAAACCCCTAGGAAGTATTGAAAAAATCAGAGAGAGGTGTGCTTAAAAGCGAGAAGTAATTGTTTATTCTCGATCGGATAAAAATGACAAATCTTAAGAAATTGATGCATAAAAATGCGGCTCGAGTTAACAAGTGGATCAAGTTCAGTTTGAGGGGTACATACTAGCATGAATTCGATTACTTCATGCAAATTGATAAAACTATAGTCGATAAGAACTCTTTGTAATATCTGTAGTTACTGGATGAGCAACGCGCTTGAAATATATTGTCTTAAAAACTGGAAGCTTTAAAGGGAGGATATGTTGATTAAAACATGAGAGCCATCGACTTGACTCATAGGAAAATAATCAATGACATCCTCACTAAGTATTAAGTGAAAAGTTACACATTCCTCCCTATATTCGATGAGAAGCGTAATTAGAATGATATAAAGTTGTAAGACGTGGAAAAATTGCAGCTAGAGATATTGAAAGAGCATGAAGAAATAGAGTTGAAGTTAAGAATGCTAAAAGAGAAAAAGTTCAATAAATGGCGTTTGCTTAATCATCAGTTTAAGAATAGGTAAGCAACATTGGAAACATATAGTCCCTCTCCACAAATGTCTCCCTCACTTTCCCCAAGAAATAAATCGCCTAGGGGTAAGGCTTTCAAAAGTTAACTGAACGCTACACAATCATGTTTTTATTTATATATATCACCAGAATTTCAAAACTCTTTGGAATCTTTATCACCTAAGAATAAGAATACCTAATTTACAGCGAACGGGAAAGTGGGCTAGAAATTCAGAGAATTTTTAGTGGAAAAATTAGACAAATAAAAAAGTGATGAATTAATGAAAAACTTGATAAAGAGCTCCAAAATTAGTGCATTCAAATTAAATTATAATTAATACTAATAATTATTATTCCACTATATATTAATTAAGTAGTTAAGTAGCTCTAGATGCGAAAAGATGTTGACAAAGACCTTGAAGAATATTAATATTTCATGGTAAAAAATTAAAATAGAGAAGGAAAAGTAGATAAAGATCCTCTTCTATAATAATAAATGAAGTATTTTATATAAATTTATTGATAGTTAATATACCTAATGACTTTTACATAAAAAAATGGGGAGAAAAAGCATTTCTCAAAGAATATAGCTCTTTGGAAAAAATAAGAAATTTATGATGACTTGCATGGTGATTACGCTGCTATGGTCAAGAAATTCAAAATTCTGTAAAAATGAAAGTGAACAAAGTAATATCAATAAATAATCGATGTCATTAAAATAATACAAAAGTTAAATTCTTAAGGATTTTAATTTTAATTTGAAATTAATTTTACTAATTTCTCAATGTTTGATATCTTACAAATCATGAATTTTTACTTACAGAGTTAAAATTTAGTATTAATTATTAATTATTTTCAATCAATCTCGACAATCGACTTTCTTTGTGTGCATTATTCAATGATCTTTACTGTATTTCTGGCAAACGCTTTCTCTTCATTTGTGATAACTCCATTGGCCTTCATTTTTAAGAATTCATCTAAACTTCTTTCCACTTTCTCGCATTATTCACTATATATAGAGTTTTTTAATAATCACAGTTTAAAACAAATATATTATAATAAACTTATCAGAGTATACTTACATATTGTTTTCCCAGTTTATATTCATTAGTGCTCTAATTTCTTTCAACTTGAGATCCTTAACAACTTCATGACCTTCTTTCAAAATGCCCTTTATTCTGCCTATAAGTCTCCATACTTGCCAATCCTTGGCCACTTTCTCAGTGTATTCATCAAAGAAGGAATATAGCTGTCTCTTTGCTATTTGGTACTCTTCTGGTTTTACATCTATATAAAATAAGTTTTATAATGATATAGAAATTTTTATATGATAATATTTTTCATCTCCTCTTGCGATGTAATTCTTGAGGAATACAACACAAATCTTAAGCATGAGATTCACGTTTAATCTTTCTGTCATATCAACACGCATTAATTCTCTGACTGCACTTACTGCTTTATAGAATTACATAGTCTCAATACTCAAATAAGATTATTACTCTCTCGACTATTTATTAAAAACAATATACTCAAGATGATGTAGTTTTCCCAAATTTTCCAGTTTTTGCGATTGTGCTTGAGAGCTTATTTCAAACACATGACTGCTTCTTTATATCTATCCAACCTCATTTGACATGTAGAAATATTGCACCATGCATTATTATATATTAACTTCTATTTTAAAAATTATGCTTTGCAATTGGACTCATCAATTGACACTGATGTTCCAAATGCAAATATGGGTTATTTGAAATCTTCCAATCTAATGTAAGCACATCCTAATGTAAACCAGGAATCTGGGTAGAGTCTACTGATTGCTAATGCTTTCTCGTAGTTTTATGAGCACTTTACGTATTCTCCTTGGAAATATTGGATTCTAGCCATACATCTCATGGCTCTTGCAAATTTATGGTTTGAAGCCTCCTTAGCTTTTTCATAGTAAGAAACATCCTTCTTAATGTCTCCTAAGATACACAAAATTCCTGGTTATGCAATCAATAATATGTTTATAGTAGTTTTATTTATATTTAAAACTTATTTATTTTTTGAATGGGTGACTTTTACAATCTTTCATTAGCTAATTCTTCTGCTAAAGTTGGTCTACCAGGCATAAACATACTTAAAATAGAATCTTCATATAACTCTACTTCCCTGAGTAATTCATAGGCACTCACATATACTCCTATCTTTTGATAATATCAAGCTAACACCTTTTGTAAATGCCATAACAGGGGATAACCAGAAGCGAAGTAGTACTATATTCTCACTCCTAAGGATGGTTCTTTATCTTTATATTGATCTATCAGAGTTTACTGTTAGAGAAGTGCACGTTCTAATTAATTAAAAGAATTATTTAATGTTTCAACTATTAAGTTCAGTTGCCTTGGTTCTTTCCATTTCATTTCTAGATCTTTGCAATAGAGCAGTTAAGTAAACGAGCCAATTACTTGAATTTTCAAGGCAAGAATTAATGTAAGGCCTGAGTAGTTCTTCTAGTTTCTTCTTTAGGGTGAGTTTTAGAAACTTGAATGACTAATTGATCCTCTGGAAAGAGAATACGTTTCTAAAAGTCGCCAAGTGGATCTGTAATTTTGGGTGTCTCATAGAGAATGGTGTCTTCCTCCAATTTAACATTCTACTCCTTTCTTTCCTCCTCCATGCTAACTTCGTCGCTACTGTAGTACATACGCTACTCCATCAACATCCCATAAGCGCTTTCTTAACCTAACCTTGCACTTTATTATTATTCCAATTCAGGTGCTCTAAATTTATACTTCTCTGTCATGAACATCAAGAACCAATTGAGTAATATCAAATTCTTGATACTTGGTTCTTCTACCTAATCTACCAGTTAATTTTAGATTTAGATTCAAGAGAGTCATTGCTTTTTTAATGCCAGTTTTTGAGTGCCTGTATTTGTAGAAGTTTAAGTAACAACAAGATTGTTCTATAAGCAAGTTCACGTATTTTAATATCATAATAATTTAAAAGAATATAATTAATAAATAGGTAAAAGTATTTGTTTGGAGCTCCTTACATCATCTGAAGAAACAGCTTCTTGAGAATGATAATATTACTCAAATTCATTGATATAGGACTCGTAGTATTTTAAGGTTTTATCTTTAAGATGGACTACACTTGAAGTAAGCTAGACTTTAATATAATAATTTACTTTATATAGTTATGCAATAAAACTCAATTATATTAATCAATAACACATCATGTTTACTAGGTCATGAATATAGTAATACCTTGCTCTCCACAAATCTAATTCTTAATAAATCTATTAGTTCTCTTCTCTAAATTTCTCTGGGACATTTTCTTGATCTAGTAGTATTTCAATTGCATAGAATATCACTAAGAATTGTGTCTTCAGGTAAATTTAAATTTATTTAATTATTTCAATTTTCATATAAACTAAATACATATATTTATGGTAAATTTGTTCATTGTCTTTCTCGAAATATGCAAGAAGCTTTTCTTAAAGTTATTGATTTTTGAGAGCTGATCCATTTCGGTATCTGGTAGAGGTCCTCCCTTGATAAGAGGTGCTTTGGTCTCTGCTACATATAAAGTGTAAACACTTGGACCTGTCACTGCCTCTCTAATGTATAATAATATGATGCAATGTTTTATACCTCTATTTAATTATAAATGCTGTAAACCTTTAATCAATAAGCTAATTTGTAATTTAATTTTAATGAAGAAAATTTTACAAGATCTCAATTAATTCAGAATATTCCTTCACCCCAGCATTTCTCTCTCTATCACTAAACTCTAATATTTTCGCTTTAATTTATTCTAAACTGCTCTCTTAATTTTCTGTGAGATATTCATTTAAGTTTTGCAAGAATGGATGTGACAAGACATGCTTTACATAGGTTTTATTATCAGTTATTGTTAAAAGTTATTGCAAGTATTCTGATTTTCCTTCTAAAAAGGCTTAAGAAGGTTGATTTTATTGTGTTTTCTATGTTTCCATAATAAATAATGATAGTAATACTAATTATAATCCTAAACTTAAATTTAGAGATTAAGCTACATTGAGGTATCGCTTTAAGTTTATATATTGATTAGTGAAGGATTAATGAAACTTTATCATTTATTTCAATGCCTTCAAATCATAGCATTATTTCAAGATAAAATTACAATTTTATATAAACTATCTTCTCAGATGAATTAAGAAATACACAAGAAATTAAAGACATTCGCATAGACTTAAGGAATGTCAATGGGTGGAACATGGAAGGAGTAGTTTCTTCCTCGTATGTAAATAAAACTAATCCTACTGCCACGTAACCAGAAATCCCAAGAATATTTCTAGTTGGTGACTCAGCACATGCTTTCCCTCCAAGTGGAGGTTTTGGAATGAATACAGGGATAGGAGATTCATTTAATTTGGCTCACAAAATAGCTTATTACTTCTAAAACTAACGAAAACTTACTCAAAAAGATAAAAGGGACTTAATGATAAGTTATGATACAGAGAGAAGATACATAGGGGAAGTCACTAGAGATTTGGCAATGATTAATTATGAGAAAAGTATCTTGTTAGCTAGGAAGTTAGATTTGGATAAATCTCAAGCTGAATCTTTTAATACCATTGTCAAAGATTATGTTCCTAACTTTTTACCATTCTTAGACAAGAAAAAATTACTAAAAGTAGGCATGGATATAGGACTTATGAAAGCCTAAATGACTCGCTCCTTGTTCTCAAGCGTTGATATTGAAGTATAAAAGTTTTTGGCTTAAAGCAAAACACATTCAATTAAGCTTATGTTCCCAAATTTAGATTTCAGCTATACGTACTCCCAGACTGAATAATTAAAATAGGAACATGCCATATTTTTGAGAGATCATTTTGATCATGATGAACAAGTTGCTTTTACTTCAAATGATAAAGATAGCAATCACATAATTTTAGGTTCACTTTTACCACATTTGAAACTGGTTAACTATTCACCTCTCTTAAATAGTAATCAAAATGAGAAAATTTTAAGTTTGAGACAGCTTTTGGCTTAATTGTGTTTTACACAATAAAAATCACTTAATTTTATTCTGATAATTAATAATGATGCCAACAAGAATCACCCAAATCTTTAAAAGAAATTAAACATGATAAATATTCCTGGATTTTCAAGTAAAAATACTATTTTGATATAATCAGCAACTGAAAATTAATAAAATTTCAATTTTGATGGAAGTGAATTGTAAGAAATAAGAGCAGAATTTGATAAAGAAGATTTAAAGAAGTTACAAGAGTAATATCAGAACATTGATGTATTAGTATACCGTGGAGATTCACATTTAGTTTAAGCTATTTGATTTTATTTCCTTAATTATATCATGAATTATGTTTTTAGTTTTTTAATTAAGAAATAATAGGAAATTCTAAATGTGAATTTATTAATTAAATACAGAATTAATTCAATATAATTGATTTAAAAAATGAAAAAAACGAAATCTATAAATGATAAAAATGTTCCAAAATCATCTCCTCCTTTACAAATTGAAAAGTAATTTATATATTTCCTTCTATAAAAAATAGTATTAAACCTATTTTACCTATAGAAATGACAACAAAGACACTTAAATTTAGAAGCCAATTAAGCTAGAAAAAACTCAAACTTAATACTACCACATAAAAAAGAAGGAAGACATCCATTTCGAGAATGATTCTAGCTTCAGTTAGAGCAACGCAGGTTAAAACGACTAAACACTCACAAATATTATTTAAAACACGCAAAACAGCAACAATAATAGGCTGTTCAGTGATGAAGACATTAAAAATTCCATTGCGAGGGAGGAATAACTCAGATAAGAAATCGAAGAGGGCATCAATAAATTCAAAAATACACAGATAAACAACTAAAGTAATGAATAAAATAATGGGATTAATAATCAGAGAAATAATCAAAATAACATCGATCTAGAAGGTTTAATGCCACTATAAGCTAGTAAAGAGTTAAGCGTCAAGCCAGAATTATCTACAATTTAACAGTAATAAAATTGATGATAGGAATAATTTGTTATGTAAATTTTTAATATAAATATTAAAATTTTATGCAACCTTTTCAATAAAATACTCTTTTTGACACTAATTAATCAATCTAGAATAATTTGATATCTCCTTCTTCTATAATCCCATTATCTACTCTATCTTAAAACTCCCATCAAGTATCGTCTTAACAAGATTATTTAATTTCTATTTATAATATCTTCTTATTTATTGCTATATCAATTCTATTATATAATAAATATAAGATTTACTATCTGACTTCTTACGATAAACTTAGCAAATGAAACTGAAATTATCTTCTAAAAATCTGAACTTTCATAATCAGTTGGCTTTTGATAAAACTCTAAATAAAAATCAGGGAGGAGCTGGCTCTCAAATGTCCCATTTTGGCTCTTTATAACATCATTTAAAGTAACCAAGTGAAATCATAAGAGAAAAGCAAAAAAAGTATTGATTTCTATATTAACTTGTTTTTTAACAATCCATTTTAAGTGTATTTAAGTTATTTACCCATGAGATGTATACTATGTCTTTAAGTATAAAAAAAGTATTAAGTGAGCAGTCCCATAGAAATGAAACTAAATGCTTAAAACGCGAATTAAACAATTGTGAACGATAAATTTTGGCAACAGAAGTAATTCGATGTAAGATCTAAGTACAATAAATCAAGAGATATTTCTTATAAAATAGATGCTGCTCGATCGAGATAAGAAGACAGGTTTCGGTAAACATTTTCAAGCGGTTCAATAGTTGAAAGTTCACTCAGTTAAATGAAGGATTTAAATGACAATGAAAAATAATTATTGGCTGTTTTAGGAGGGGAAAGCTTGGAAGCCGACAGTTTGAGTCACATGCCAAGGGAACTTAAAACTATTGATTAAGTAATTAACGATAGAAAATTGTTGCTTAGCGAGATGAGTGAAAAAGAGTCAAAGAAATTGAAAGTTAGTATCAAACAGGTGGAGATTAAGGATTTTGTTTATCATTTTAATATTAAATTTCGAATCAAACCTTCAAAGAGAGTTGAATTCAGGTAGAATAACAATGATACATAGAATTCTCCAAGCAAGTAATCTCAGTCAAAGATGTCAAAAACGAGCTATTTCAGGAATTTTTCAAGAGCTGCTCCTTTTAAGCAAAACTCAACTGCTTAATAAAACAGAGCTCACACTTCAGATTAAACCGACAATCTTTCTCATCCTAGCATTCAATTAACAATGCCAAATATCTAAAGTGGGAACAGTATCTTAAGAAACCTCTCAAGAGCAAGTAGTACCTTCAACATTAATATCAATACAAATAACTACTTTCTTTAGTCATAGTAATAATAAAACATGTAACCTCCCATGTCAGCAACAAGTATGTTTAGCAATCAAAATCACTCATAAAGTATGTCAAATTTGTTGCTTTTATCTCCAACTTCTAATTAAATGACTAATGTAAGCAGTTAAGGCTGTTCTAATATAAATTTACCTATGAAATCATAAGATGGGTTTTAGATCTAATCACCCACTTTGGAATAACTCAGTCTTTAAACTCATAATAATTTTGTAAAATGAATTATCTGTTTGCATGATTCTTTCATAGATATATTCTTAAACTCACAAAAAACATTAAAGTTAGGAAATAGAGTAAAAACTCAAGCAAGGTAAAAAATTAATATAAATTCCTGAAAACAGAAGAAACATTATATTGTGTCAACCTTATTCGAGGAAAGAAGCAAAAAACTTATAAGAGTGGTTTTAAGAAATGTTGATAAAAGTTGACAAAGAATAAGACATTATTACATTATTTATTCTTTAACTTATATAACTTTCAATAATTTATTTTATTTAAATACACAAAATAATAATTTGGTATTAAGTAAAAGCAAGGAAAAGAGAATATATTTGAAGATGAATGTGTATCATGCTACATTTCTTGAAGTGGCCAGATAAGTGTCAGTGTAATGTATCAACAGAGGTGAGCTTTTGAACTAAAAATCCACTCAACTCCTTAGATTTATTTATTATTTTAAAGATATGTTAGAGAATAGAGAGCGAGAGATGGAAGTTACTCTATTAAAATCAATTTAATATGTTCAAACTCATGATGGCAGACTCTAAATATATTTTATCAAATGTTATTATAAAAATAATAATATTGAGAAGAGGACATCCTGAGATATTCATTCCTTAAGTCATAAGAGTAAAAAATTTATTAAATTATAAAATTAATCTATCTTTAGTATTCATCAAAATATTATTTTATTCTATTATTAAGGAGTTGTATAAATTTATATTTTTCATTTTCATCTGGATTAAAGCAGGATTAATGCAAAAAGTTATAACAAAATTGAAAGAAAACTTCAAATAAAAAGAAATGCTAATAAAACAATTAATAGATGAAAACAAAGATCTCTTCATGCAACTTGACATAGAAAAAGCAAAATTCAATCAACAAGTACAGTTTAAAAACTAAGATTAAGAGCAGCTTATGAAATTATAGTAAAAATATGAGTAAACACATAATCAGTTGAATAAAGCCAAAACTAGACACACTTACCCAGGTTATATTAGATTCTATAAAAAGGAGTTAAAATTAATAATTTTGGACGATCATTAAATTACAATCAAAAAAGAAATTATAGAACAAAAATGGAGAAATTTTTCAGTTTGATGATTGCATAGAGATGATAAATACAATATTTGCTATGTCGGTGATTTCTCACTTGATGACATAACTCCTGATGACTTATCAGATAATACACTTTAAGATAACTTGAGTTAAAATAGCAGATTCGCTAGTTAAACTCAAAAAAGCAATAAAAACGTAAGGAAATCTGAAATCAGAAGAAAAGCTGTGCAATTCAATTTATCCCAGCCATTCATCTCTTAATTTGTCAAGAAACTGCATGTACTTTTATTTTATTAATTTTATCTTTTTTTTACCAAGATTCCAGAGACTTAGTTGTCCTCTGAAATTACTTTTAAGAACAATAAACGCATCATACCTGGCATTAATAAACATTTACAAGAACGAACTTTCAGATCTGAAAAATTCCTTCAACTTAAAATAAAATTGTGTGGAGTTTATGTACGACTCGTTTTTAAGAGGCTGTGGAATAAAACAAATTGCAGAGAAGAAATTCGCATAAACTATTTCATCTGTGATCAAATACAAACCAAAGATATTCAGAGTGAATATTTTTGAAGAAGATTTTGACTTTATATGATCCAATAGATAAAGAAAGTTTAGAAGTTAAAGATAAATTATTTATGATATTCATAGTTATACTGTTTTCAAATTAATTATCTACTAAACAATAAGCACATTTGGTGAGATCGGACCAAACACAGATCAGGATGAGATTCATTATGCTCCATATATAAGAGTCAATTATTTCATGAGTAATCTTAATTCTCAATTAATTAACAGATAAAAATGTTAATCTTATTGTAAATTATTATTAAGTTATAATTTAATATCATAGTTACAGATGAATTTTATTAAACTCTTACCTCGCTTAAATTATTTTTACTACTATGAAACAATTTACATTTAGAAAATAATATGAAAATATTATATCAATATTTCTAATTAACTTTTCTATATTTCAGAGATTTGATACAACTAATTTAAACTCTTCTTGAATGAAGGATATACACCTGAAAAACTAAAAAGAAAATCTAAATATATTTGGACTTTGATCAGGCTTATTGAAGAAGAATCCAATCGCTCGTATTTAGAGTAAGTTTTATTATTTCTTAATATTGATCTTAAAATTTTTACTTGATAGTATACATGCTTAGAAATTCATGGGTGGACTCGATTGCTTTACTTTTGTAAATTAAGGTTGGCTTTTGTTAGAAGAACAGAGGAATGTATTTGATGTATCTTTTATGAATAAGCGCTCTTCGATGTCTAGTTCAAAGCGTGGCATAGTGGATTAGGATTTTATTACTTTCTCTACTTTGACTAAACTTAAAAATCCAGTAGAGACTACAAATGTATAAATAAATTTGCAAAGCTTTGAAATTGACGGTAATCACTATAATGAAGGGATGAGGGTTAACAGGTCAAGCGTCAATTCATAATAATAATCTAGAAAGAATTCTGCTTGGAAAAATACTAGGCTTTGATTAACTTAATTTTTGATTTTAATTATTTTCATTTAATTCAGACATTTGATTACGTTATATAAAATTTTTAGAGATTTTGAAATTAAGAATAACCATTTGGTATAGGTGATTAATAAGTACTTTAAGAAAGATAAGAATAGATTAATGACATTCAGCAGTTGTCTTTATCTTCTTCCTCTATTTCCTTAATAGGGTTGCTTTCAACCATTTTGGCTTTGTTATCCACTTTCTTATTTGAGAAGAAATTTTTGAGAGAGCTCTTAAGACTTCCCATTTTTTTCTAGTCAGCATACTGCACTTAATTTGAATTTGCTACTGCAAGACCAGGTAATGCTTACTGAGATCCAGTAGCCTTTTAAAAGTCTTGCAATAACTTTTGATAGGTTAATAACTCTTCCTTGTCTAAAACTCTCTTGGCATGGTTCATAATAGTGCTAAACTTGTCAAAGTGTTTGATTTCAAGCAGAAAGAGAAAATAATTTTTCAAAATGGCCTTAATACCTGGATTAATGTTAATTCCCTCTTCAAATGCTAATTTCGCATAATAATTGTACTAAATTCTTGACAAAACTAAACCTAAATTGCAAAGAGCATCTTCATCGCTTAAGTCTATTTCTAAGGCCTCAAGGTATAAAATAGCTGCCTGCTCGTATTCGCTTTGAATTTGATAAATATTCCCCATGTTCACTTTGGCAGCAGCTTCATTAGGATCTTAATCAATGACTTCTTATAGAATTGCTTGAGCTCTTTCATAGTTTCCCATATCCTTATAAACAAGAGCCTGATTCACTTTAGCATATAAGTTTCTAAGATTCTTTTGGATGGCTTGATTTAGGTGTAATAGTGCTTCATTATAGTCTTCCATTTTATGATAAGCTAAGCCAATGTTGCACAAATTTTCATCTTATGTAGTGTATTTCAAGGGAATTGCCTTTTTTATGATATTCAATGCAGTTCATGTATTCGTTAAATATCATATAAATTCTTGCTGCTTCTACCAGAAGTTCATATTTATTTTGAATGTCATTGTTACACTAAAATCAAACTTAAGCACTTTGTAATAGCAAATAACTTTTTATTAAAAATTACAGTAGTCTATTAAACTTACAGTTTATATGAATGATTTAGCTACAGTGAAATAGGCATTTTCAGTTAATTTTTTTTTGATAATTAGATAATAACTTATACTAGTTCCGCATCATTAGGAATTGCTTCAACTGCTGCAATATATAGCTTCTTAGAATCTTTAGATCCCTGAATAAATTGGAAGTAGAGTTTATCTAAGTCAGAGAGTGAACCTAAGATTGCCTCGTTGAGTTAAGATGCTGCTCCACTCTATAATGTAAATTAAAGGAACATGCAAAAGGAATTTGATAAGTCTTAGAAAATGAATTTAATCCAACGATGGAATAGTACAATCATACATTTGAAGAGGCTCCACTTGGCTACAAGATTAATTGGGATCTCACTTTATTATTATTTCTTTTTTACTCCCTAAAAAAATTACATTAAATTAGAGATTGTTATAGACTTGAAAATAAATAGAAGACTTACTTTCAAAAAATCCATTTTTGAATTATTTATTTTGCAATCTATTCTATTCGTTTCACTAATTATAATTTATAAACTATGAGAAGATATCCTTATTAATATTAATAAAATACATTCAAAATGGGGAAATTGCAATATAAAAATTCAAAACTAATCTTATAAATATATAATAGCCACTAATTAGAAAAATGATCAGATCAAATTTTATCCCTATATAGTTAACTGACTTATTTATTAAATATCGTGATTAAATATACCTATTAACTTAAACTGTAATTAATTAAACATGAAGTCATTTCATAAAATTATTTTTAATTATTTCTCCAATTCAATTCTTATCTCGCACAGTGTTCCAAGTTGTTGCAGTAGCCATCACTTAAGGTATCTTCTTATTCAACGATGATGGTGAATAGCACTTAGAAATTTAAGAATTTAGACTCTGAATAGACAAATCCACTTTTTAATGATTAGAAGTCTATCAGTTAGCTGTTCCAAGTTATAACACTTGCAGCTTCAGCAATGTGGAAGATTCCGTCTATCAAGAATGAGGTTGTGTTCGTAATGTTAAGATCTGTAGTTTCATTCTTTTGAATCCTTAGTCTTAACAGAAATACATTTCATCTTCAGTTGTAGACCCTGTTATATCTATACAATAAACCCATTTATAGCTAGTAGGTTGAAATAAATAATCATCACTTTGTTTATCAGTTGCATAGTTATATAGGTACTCTCCAGCCCATTCATTAAACTTATAGTAAAACTTTAGCAATGTGTGATCATTTTGCCTCGGTCTATAATTAATTAAATTATAATATAATAATTTTTGACTTACATAAAAGCAACTTATTCCAACCATTAGTTGCTCATGAAATTACTGTAATATTATAGTTCTCTCAGATAAACCACTGTTGATATAGAAGAATTGCTTATGGAAGTGAATTTTAAGGTTTTAGTCGTTGTGTCGTTTAGGAATGTAAATGTCAAAGAATCTTTCTGATTGAGATCATATCACAGCTGTATTAGAAGAGTCCATATAAATTGTGCTTATCATAGCTATTTCTGCTGCATCACATACTTTGTAAGACATGAATATCCATTTATTCAAGTATTTAGTGCTGATGCCCTTCAATTTACACAAAACATCAGAAATAGTATTGATAAATTTAAACTTACTTAGATACAGTTGACCATTTAGCCTATAAAAACATATTTAATTTCTGTTTCTACTCACCCTATTTCTATCTTCAAATTGCACTTCAAAAATGTTAATGTCTTCAGATATTACCACATAGCCATAATCGAGCAACCT
>ARYC01011259.1:0-10951 GCA_000711775.1 Oxytricha trifallax
ATTTACTATAAATTTCACATTAAAACCTATTAATAACCCCAACCCCTAAAAATTCCCAACAAATCAAAGCACTTATAAACCTCATTAAGGGGTTTTGGGGTTTTGATTGCTGCCTATAGTAAAACCCAGTATATTGAATTTTCTAGGAAAGATGTAGTGAATTGTTTAGGTTTGAACATATTAAACAACTTCTAATTTAACTAATTATTTTCCCAAAAATGATTTTTTTATTACAGCATTAAATGAACCAATTACTATATAAAATAATAAATTATTTAATTTTAATCAATGACGTCCCTCAAGAAAATATCTTCCCCATTATTGAAATCAAAGTTAAGTGAAATAGAGGAATATCAGCAATTATTTGAAGAAAGTCAATAATAGAAATAATTTAATTAATTAAACAAATAATTAGAAAATTTGGGTATCTATTGGACTTAACATCTATGAAATTTAGACACATTTGTCATTTTTAAAATAAAAAATTAATTTATGGCTTTTACTCATCAAAGCAACATATTTTATACTTTTATATTTAAAAATAAATGAAAAGTACCATAAAATTTTAACGATATTATAAAATTATTAAATTGTTTAAATCAAAATTTTATTGATAAAATATTCCATTTATCGGGAAGCACTAAAATTAATTTAAAATAATGGAAAATTTAGAATCACTAACTACTATCCCTGAAATAAATAAATAAATTTATTTAATTATTATTAAAAAACTTTAATGTTTTATATGTTGAATACTCTAACTTTTATAATTGTGCATCTATATTCCCTATCTTCAATATTTCTTGAAAAAACATTAAACAATATAATTATTATAAAGTTTCCTAAATATTCTTTTATCCTATAATAGTAACAATTCAAGAGAATTCTCTCGTAGCAAAATATTATATAAGAAGTTAGAAGCTGTGCGAGCGAAGGTTGAGACAAAAAGAGATGAGCCCACAAAAATTGATTGAAACAAAAAGCAAAATAAAATTTCTTTAAGATTTATTAAATTTCAAAGTAATTTAGCTGAATTTTTAAATAAGGTTTTATCAGTAATTTATTTTTTATAGCATGAAAGTAATTTAAGCGATAGTCAAGAGTAAAGATACGATTTACCACCACTAAGATAAATTGCACTATCTAAGTAAATGTATTTCAATAATTCTTTTTAAAAAAGAATTTGCTCAAATTGGTAAATTAACAAATAAAATCCAATTTTTATCGATTTTTTTAAAGATTATTTTATCTAAGTTGAAAGACAGTGAATTTTTGAAAATGTGGCAAGGTCAAAATGCAACTCATGCATCTGACCGGGAATCAGCGAAAGCAATCGCTTCCAACTTAGTGCTCCCTTAGAAATATTAGATAGAAAAAATTGAAAAAAATAATTCTCTAAGAACCCTTATTTGTGTAAGAATTCAATCGTAGAAGCTGAAATAAATCCATCAAAAGCCATGTTAATTGAAACCGGATAAATAATTCCTCAAGATTTAAAACAAATAATTTCCAATAATATTTTTAGGGGATTTTAAATATGATAGTAAAACTTTTTCTTATTTCAAATTTTATCAATTTCCCTAAATAATGTTAAAAACAAGTTATCTGAATTAAGCATTTAAGAATCTGACTTCTCCATATAATATAATTAAAATTCTTAATAAAATAAATTTTATTTATAAGATCTAAGTCAAATAATCCCTTAATGAAAAAGGGTCGTAATTTGATGCTAAATAAATTAAATTTAATTGATATTACGAAACCTGGGGCTAAACAAGAAATATTGACCTCAATAAAAAATATAGCAAAAAATGAAGGAAATATTCGTAAATTTAATATTAAATTTTATCAAAATAAAACTTTACTTTTTACAGAACCTTTTTATATATCTTTAAAATTACTTTGTAAATTAGAGGAAAAACAGATAAATGTTATCTAAGTTGATTATTTATCAAATTTATCAAAACAAGTAAAATAGTGTCCTTCAGCTAATATTATTTTAATTATAATGCTTTGTTCTAAGACTATTTTTTGTGTTTTGTTTTTAATTTAAGCTTTACTGAGTCGAAAATTTGTCTAAAAATTAAAAGAATTTGAGACTAAAAAGAGATAGAACGATTTGGGAGATTTTAATAATGACGCTTTATTTAATAATAATATTTCAAATTTCAAGAACAGTTTCATAAAAGAAGATACTGATCTTACATAAATTGATTCAAATTAAGCCTTAAAAGTTCAGTCATAAGATGAACTGCTCTCAATCATTAAAATTAGAAATAATAAGTTATTAATATAAAACCCTGTGTTTATTGTTTTTAATATTTTTGAATTAGGGCCAAAAAGTCATTAGTTAAAGTTTTTAATTCTTTTTTAGTATAAAATTCTATTTAAATAAAAATAAAAGTAAAGAATTGCTTTTATTTATTTAAAAGAAAAATTTATCGAGGGTATTGTATCTTAGCTTGTTTGTTTATATTTTTAGCAGTTCTGTAAAAATTAAATGTAAACTTTAAAATTTTAGACTCTTATTTTATGGATAGGGTTTATAAAATATTTAATCATGACCAGCACTCCAATCTTATTCAAGGACTAGATGAAGAAGAAATTTGCCTTCAATGCTATTACACCAGTTGATTAACTGGATAATAAAAACAATACTGAACCTTTTGAACTGGGTGAGCTCTTTTATGTCTCCTAGTATACCCAGGAAAGCAAAGTGAGCTACTAGAAGCTAAAACATCACTATAAAAATCAAAACTTCAATCTCTCAGTTAAGAAGTAGTTTTAAAATCCACAGTCTGATTCATTGAAAAATAAAAAGCTAACTTTGCTTGATATGAGTAGGTGTGATTTAAAAGAATCTCTTAGATCTGTTTCTACGAAATAATATACAAATGCAACTACCTCAAATTGCCAAAGTATTAGGAAATAGTCTGATTTATACTCAGTTAGATCATCAAATATTAATAATATTGAATTTGATGTTTTATATTGTTTGGAATTATCAAAATTTATGTTAAATGCTCTTCTGTAATTAAATTCAAGAAAAAAAGCAAGCGACTAATTTAATATTTCAGTACAAAACAGCGAGATTTCAATTTCTAACTAAGAAAGATAGAGCAAGAGCAATATTTTGAACTCAAATTCTAATGATTCGAAAACTTTCTAATTATAATAACTTAAATCAATTGAAATGTAATCAAAGGCTGCCCTTATTAATACAAATTTGTAAAGCTACAAAAATCTTTATGGTAATTAATTCGAAACGATCTAATGACTTATTCAAAATATTGCATTAATCAAATTAAATTATTATCTTGTCACAGAGGAGCTGTTCTACATAAATTCATTCTAAAATCTGTAGGTAACCAGAAAATTAATCTCCCATTTCTTAAGCGAAATCCCAACCCTAAAACCCCTGCAAGATTTAAAATTAATCTCTCTCTCAAACTAGGATACTTTCAAACCCCTCTCAAGAATAATTAAGAATTAATAAAAATAAAGTTACTTTGTTATCAAATAAACCAGAAGATTCGATGGATGTCTATAGCAATAAATTTTTGCAGAAATAATAATGCTGGTTTCTTAATGAAGTCAAAACTATTGATCATAATTATTAAAAATTGAATTTCGCTGCAATCCAGCCAGTTAATTAATATGCTTAATAAGTTTAAAAAATTAACAATATAAGAATGAAGTTAATTTGAGAATTTGATTTTTTTTTTAAACTCTAATTTTTAATAGATATATGCTAAACAAAAAGACTTAGGAAGAATAAAACTTAACTATGCTTAATTATAAAGAAGCGCTCAAAATTAAATTAAGTTCAGCTCAAACATAATGTGATGACGAGAAGTAAATATCTTTTATAATCATAAATAAGTATTTAATAAAAACTTATAGAATGCCTACGTAAAGCAATATATTATATCAATCAAGTTATAAAGAACTAAAGTAAAAATTAATTTCATTATACAGTTTAATAATTTCTAAATCTCAGACTAACAATTCTTAAATCTCTAATATAAAGCAAATTAGAAAACTTTATTTCGTATCCACTTTATTTTAATTTCAAATAATAATTAAGAATAAATTAATTAAAATATGTCATCTACTACTAAGGACGAGACCCCAGAATCCTCCTCATCTCAATCTAAATTAGCAATTGCTTAGAATAAATTAAAAGTTTTGAAGTAAGCATTAAAAAAGGAGAGGGTAGATCGAGAAAAAGTCGAATAAGAATTAAAGATTGCTAAGAAAAATATTGAGCAACTTAAAAATGTCATAAGTGAGAAGGTAAGTTTCTTTATTTTATGCAATCAGGTTTTTGCGGAATTTTATCTAAGTTGCTGAACTTAAAATTTATTTTTTATAGGAAGCTAAGCATCTTCAATTGTATCAAGAAAATTAAGAGGTTATAATATAAATAGGATTGTATTTATTTTTAAATAACTAATCTAAGATTACTCGCAAAAAATGCTAATCTATAAGAAGCACTATTAAGAGAATCTAAGACGAATTCTAATCCCGTTCCTAAAAAGTAAATAATGCCAAAACCTCCTCTTTTTGTGAGCTCTAATTCCTCATCTTCATAAAAATCTAAGTAATCTGAATCACAGTCAATTCAAAATCTGGACCAATTAGATAAAAATGAAGCTTATGAAATGCGTCTAAATAAATGCCTGGCTTATGAAGAATTAACAAAGAAACAGGATGAAGATCTCAAGCAAAGGACTTAAGATATTGAATAGTTAACGAATCAATGCAAATCTATTGAGTCATTCTATTAAAAGCAAATCTCACAGATTGATCATGATAGAAATGAGCTTGAAAAAACTCTTGACAGATTAGAACTTAACTATGCCAAGAAAGTTGAAGCCAAAGATTTAGAAGTTAAGGAGCTTAAAGCAAAGCATTAGAAAATTTTAGATAAAATGACAGTTGAACATACAGAGGTAGTAAATTAGAGAAACTATGAAATGGATAGAAACTTGAAATCGGAGAGACTATAGATATACTCAATGAAAAAATAGCACAGCTAGATAAGGAGCTTAAAGAAGAAATGATGAGATAAATCTAAGAAAAGAAGTAATAGACTCAATGTCAAATAGTTTAATGAAGCATGAAAAAGAGAGTGGGGAACTAGCCTCAAAATAAGCACTAATAAAAAATTAGATTATTGAGAGCTCAATTGGCAGTGGAATTGGTAATAAGTTTGCAGCTGTCAAAGTTGGTAAATTAAAACAGAAACCTGTAGCTGTAAGTTTAACTATTTTTATTTAGATTTTATAGTTGGAATTTACAGAGGACAAATCTGGATAATACTACTTGATTATAGATTGTAAAGACTGTGAAGTTTCTGTCGAATTTGAAAGCGTAGAAAATATTTTAGGGACCAAAGACGGGAAGATTTAAATGCTTTACTATGTACCATAGGAAAATGGTAGTATGTAAAAGCGAAGTGAGCTGTATGACCTGTTTGAAACAGAAGAATTCTTGAATGTATACTTAAACATCAAAACTTAAGTAAATCTCAAAGATACGACTGGACTTTAAAAGAAGAGAAGTTTTCCTAATCCTTACCCAAGTCCAAGTTCTGCAAAGAATCTTATCAACAAATATTTTTGAAAGTCATAATGAAATTCAGATGTTGTAAATTATAGTTTGATATAGATAACAGATGATTAGTGAAATGTAATTATGAAATTAAAAATTAGCATTCATTATTCCCATAAATTAATTATAATTGTCTTAACTCATCATTATAATTCTAAAACTTGACTTCTCATATATATTTTAATATTGCTTTGAAATCATCGTCTGTAATCCCAGAGAATTTTCCCTTCTTGTATGCTTGCAATATGGGGTAAAACTTGGGTATGTTGATTTGCTTTAGAAACTCAATAGTATTCTGATCATTTAAAGTAAGAAATTAATGTTACTTATAATAATTATGCTAATTTCTTGTCAAGTTGAATTGTAAAACAAACCTATCGTTGATTTTCCTCTAGACATAGAAGATTTAAATACAACAACAAATAATGAAATCAAATAATGATCTTACCAAGTTGTCATTAAATCTGATATTCTTTGTCACAGATTGTCCAGTCTTACTGTCTATGTAAGAAGTCCCAATTACTTCATAAGCAACGCCATACTTTAGCAATAGATCAATCAATTATTTCTATAAAATCTTTATAAAGTTAAGATGTTTGCTACATTTGTGATCAGTGGTATTTACTAAAACTTATACATCTGATATTTTAATCAGTAGTAAGATAAGTTAGCATTAATAATTTAGACATATTATTAAACAATTAATTTTAGATTCTCTCTTAGCTTTCTGGATTAGGGTTGACTTTAACAACTTCCAGCAAATATTTAAGTGTATCGATGTCTCCACTGTAACAAGCCGCATGAATGGCTGTATATCCACGCTCTCTCTCCATTTATGCTCCATGTTCATGTAAATATTACACAATATCCTTGTGACCATATCTACAAGCCATCATAACTGGTGTCCAGTTTATTATTCCTAAAAACTTTATAATTTTGAATTCCAATCACAATTAATAAGGAATTTGACTGTAAGATTAATAATAATAATCAAAATTATAACAGTATTAATAATAGCTATAATATTTAGAGTTATAGTGTTTTACTGAATTGACTAGGAATCTATTAGCTCTGGGGAGTCCTCGATTATTTTCTTTACCATTTCTAAGTCTCCAGCCTCTAAAATTTATTTACTTTTAACATGATTTTTTTTATACCAGTTGCGAGGAAAATATTCTCTTTGACTTCTTTCTTTGAATATGACATTTTTAATATTTTGTAAATTTATGTCTTATTTCTCAATTGAATAATGTATATTATTATTTGACTACAATCATTTCAATGCAAATATGGTGAAATTATAAATAAAAATTTAAATAAGCATAATTATAGTTCAATATAATTCAACGGAGATTGTTCGATGTAGGTAGTGAAATATCGATCAAATCCAAATTATAGCTTACTCTATCTTGCTACTATTGTGAATTCAAAATTTATTCTTATTTGCTCAGGTAGTCACTCTGGCCTTTAAATTATTAAGCAGCAATTATAGGCTCCTGCCAAATAAAACCCATAATAACATAATAGACCATAGCAACAGACTCAAAATATAAACACTTCTTTACTTTAAACTCAAATTAGACCTCCATATCAGTAGTTACCCTAATAAAAGTAACAGTAGGCATATCAAAGTGCTTATAACTTCACTCTTGACGATATAAGCTTTGAAGATTCATTTAGAAAAAATAACCTCATAATTACCTTCTTAACAATAATAGCAAAACCTCAAGTTTATTAATAATAATCTACTACGAACCTTAAGCCTTTACCAATGAGATATGCAGCACCTCCCAATTAGCAACCTCAATAATAGCAAAAATACAATTTTAAAGCAGTTGACAACAAACAACAATAGAATTAAGAAATGTTGAAGTCTTTTAATTAATAGTAAGAATTTGATTATTTTCCTTAGTAAAATGTGAGTTAATAACAGAAGCCAGTTTTACAGATGAACATGAACAACAGACCTCCTTAATAATAGACCTAAGCATCAATAATAATTTTTAATATAATATTATTAATAATTTTATAATAAGCACCAGCCTAAAGACAGCAGCCAGTTCAATAAAAAACAAACACTAATGCACCAAAATCTCAAAACTTTTAAGTTTAAAATTAACCCATCAAGTAATAGCAACAGCTCCCTTTGTAGAAGCAACCACAATAGTAAGTTAATTAGATGAACAAATCTGTGCTAGATGACGATGATGATGGGGAAATTCTTTTAATGCTAACATGTAATTTTAAACAAATTATTTAATAATTTCTATCTTATATTTTATATAAGAATAAATTCGAATAATATTACTATATAAATAAAAGTATTAATCTTCATCTGCTAATGCGAATGTCATTCCTAATTCATGTTTATTTTAAATAAATAATATAAATTTTTAATTGTTTAAAAAAGACATTAGAATAAAAATCTAAATGTATTGTTTGATTGATTAAGACATTGAATAATATTTTTCAGAATTAACATTATCAAAAATTACTCTTTTTAATAAACAGTCAAAAGCTCAATTTAAGATTGCTTTACTTAATCAAATGATGAAAAGTAACCATTTTATTGATTAAATAAATGTATTATAATTTTATAGTCAATCATATATCTCATTCCTAAATTGCTTCACTTTTAGCTTTGCCACTTTAGTCTATTATAAATTTATATCCTAGTACTGATTTTTAACTCAAATTTATTTTTCCTTGATCTTTGTCACATTGATATTCAAAACCCTAAAACTCTTTCAGTTGTTTGATTGAGTTTTTGATTGATAAAAGTAGACTATTAGTGAATACTTTATTAGGGTTTTAATAGGGTTTATGTAGGGGTTAATGTTTAAATATTAGTATTTAAGTGTGAATAACAAGCGAGTTTTTAAAATATTTCACACAAACATAAGCTTAGAGTCATGGGACAGTTCTCTGAATTTTATATTTCTAAGTTGATGTTTGATAGTTTCTATTGTTTGTTAATTCTCTTAGCTTGGCTTGATAATAGTTGAGTATGCATGTTTTCTGAGACCTCCATTTATTTTATTTTTATCGAGATATTGTTTGATTCTCTACTTAGAATCTCTCTCACCCCTGCAGCTAAAGTAATCGTTTCTTGGCATGTCGCTCTCTATTATTATTACTGCTAGAGCCCAGATATTCCATTAAGTGTCTCCATCTCTCCAATCCTCTCTCTCTGGTAAATATCCAGGAGTGACGTATACATTTCTTTATGCAGAGGTTTGCACTCTTTGAGCTCTGCTGAAGTCAATAATATAAACTTTAAGAGGCTAAAAGATCATCATGATATTCTCTGGCTTTAAGTCTCTATGAACATAACCTAGCTTGTGAAGCTCTTCAATCCCCTCCTCTATCTTCTATACTATCTAGCTAATTTATCTCTGACATCTATTGTCAGATAAGAATTCTCTGTAAGTCATTTCTAATAATGGAAGCCTGAAGGCTACATGATCTTTACCAAGTAAAATAGCATCAAGCTAGATGATATGCCTGCACTAATTTAACTTTGCCTTTTAAAGAGCGTAATACTCATTAGCAAATTTCATTTGGAACTTGTCATCAGCAATGAAGTAATTGAAAGGATATATCTTATAAGCATATTAGTCATCAGTAATGACTCTCTTCTCTATTTTATCTTCAAGAGTGAGATAGCTTTCTATGCAAGAATCTAAGTCAATGTTTTTTAATATGGGAATCTTCATTGCCTCTATTTTAACAATGATTTTATTGATCTCAGAGACTGGAAAGTTCTTGACTGCTTTCTTCATTTTAACTTACTTCAAGACTTCTACTCTAAGAGACTCCACTGGGTTTCTTGATTTTCTCTTTTAGAGGAATCTAATCCCTGTAGATTCATGAATAAAGACAAAACTTTGATTGTGCTTTTTCTTTAAGTGCACTTTGAGGTCTCTAGTATGAGAATATGGCTTCTCACAGAACTCACAGACATACTTCCCATCTTTCTTTTAATGCTTGAGATATAACCTTGGCAATCGTTGTGTATATCTCTCAAGTATCTCTTATAATTGACTTGTAAGGGAAAACTTTATTGCATTCTTTGCATTTATAGCCACCTTTGGCTGGTATTTATAAATGCTCCATGGAGGGTTGTTTAACCTTCTCCTCAATTTGCAAAGCTTCTTTGATAACCTCCTACTTAACTTATATTTAAATCTCAAAGCTAGAGTGGTCAAAGATGTCATAAGTAGGCTCCCACTGAGTATAAGCGTCTCTGGTCTCTACTTTTCTTGGTTGCTGGAATGATAAATATTATTGACTTGATCCAAGTAATGCCGCTCTTCTTAACAGGTTAGCGCTCATTTTAGTATGCTAATATATTTTATTATAATAATGAAAAATATATACATTGATAAACTATAGTAATCGAGTATAAGACACTCTGTAGATTCTTTGTTGAGAGTTAAGAAATTAAATAACCATAAAAAACTGTAAGTAGACATATTTTATGAGAATTTTAAACATTTTAGTAAATTAAAATACTCCTAAAGAAGTTTGTTTCTCTAGGAGGTCCTCCAAATCAAGTTTGAACTTAATTTGGAGGTAAAGTTATTAAACATTTTTAAATTTAATATGCTCCTAATTAAGTTTTAACCTTTTAAATTTAACTCCTAATAAAGTTTTAACTTAATTTGGAGGACCTCCTAAAATAATTAAACATTATTAGGAGCAATTTAATGGAGATAGATTGATAAAAATGGAAATCAATCTGTAAAACTTGGACCAAGTTTTTCAATGCTTCTCCTCATATCTTTTTCAGGTTGACCTTCAGTAGGTCATCCCTATTAAGTAGTAAGATTTTAATAAACTTAGAATGGATATCCATAATTTTAAATTTCATTAACATTTCAGAAAGAGGAAGCAAGATGGAGTCTATGAATGATGCAATGAAGAGAATTTAATCTCAAGATTTAACAGGAAAATTTCGAAGTAAAGAGGACCTTTATAGATATTTGGTATAGCAAGGTAAGTTCTTAAGTAAGATTAATAAATCCGTTATAGTTGGATTGTTC
This sequence comes from Oxytricha trifallax, assembly GCA_000711775.1. NCBI lineage: Eukaryota > Ciliophora > Spirotrichea > Sporadotrichida > Oxytrichidae > Oxytricha > Oxytricha trifallax. Next base: position 10,662 of record ARYC01011259.1, read on the forward strand.
TTGCCAACTTAGGAGGGAACTAAAATCTCATTCTTAAAAGCCTTACTTAGTGAAGAGAAAAAAGCTTTTAAGTCTAATGAAATCAGAATCATAGAGATACCTAACTACCCTGAAACATCAGTGACAAACCTATTTGACGATGCTATGAGTGATCCAGACGTAGCTCTCTACCTTCCATCAAAACTAAAGCTCTCTAATAAGTTGCCAGAGAGAAACTTCTTCTTTGGTGTTCTTGCAACTCTGAAACCTGAGTACTTAAATAAAGTTATTTAAGAAGCTCATAAGAAACG
>ARYC01011260.1:0-22525 GCA_000711775.1 Oxytricha trifallax
GTAGTTAATTTATTCTATTTTTAATAATTATTTGTTTGACCTTGAGATAGTAAATGATAATTAAGGCTTTAAATGATAAATTAATAAAAACTAAGTATGAAAATTTCTTTTATATTTACTTAAATGTTTATTTATTTGTTAAAATGTTCTATAAATTTTAAAACGTTTAAATAACTAAGAAGGCTTTTTAAACTATAATTAATTTTATTAAATACAAATATTTTTAAGAGAATTTGTAGAGTTGAGAATGAATTCAGCATAAAATTAGATAGGAGTCACAGAGATAAAATTACAACCAAAAGTAGGGAATGTAACATAAATTAGAAAAATGCTTAGATGCCTCTACTGTCTTAATGAAAGGGGAAAAATATCAGACAAAACAAACTAAAGTATGGGGTCTCATGTTTATGGTTGCCATTCTGCATCGCTTAAACGAAATGGAATTTATGAAAATTACAAACTTACTGAAGGAAGAGACTGCATATAAACTGGTGAATGTATAGAAGTTGCCAATAAAATCTCTCCAAAATCTAAAGATATTCAAAAATAAAAAGCAAGCAAATCAAATAATGCTACAGTTAACATTCAAGACAAAATTAATTAATTATAATAAGCAAAATAAGTTGAATACGATGAAGAAGTAAATGAATTGGCAGGCTAATCACTCTTGAATGAACTTTTAAAATTTGATTCAAGTATTTTTAGCAACGATAAAGATTTAATCTCTTAGCTAAACATGATGAATTAGAAACTTCTGTAACAAGACTTTCTCATAGAACATCTCATGCAATAAACTAAGCTCTTGTAGAATAATAGAAAAGCCAAAGAGTTAATCCTAAAATACATTGAAAATGATTTGACACCAGTCGAGAAATGCTAAAATATTAAACAAGTAAGCAGAGCTGAGATGAACAAAATTGAATTCACTTTGACTGGAATTGATGAATAAATTGATGAAATTTAAGAGAAATACTTAGAAGATTTTATTTAATCATAATACCTTGTTGAGGAATTTATCTTAAAATGCTTCAATTTTTAGTAGAGACAGTTCAAAAATATAAACTATTTCAATAGACTTTAGATATGATAAAATCCAAATAATTAAAAATAAATTAATGAAAAATTAGGGGATAAATTTCAAATAAATTGATTAAGAGAAAAGAATTTAGGAATAGCAAAGGAAGTACATCCATAAATAATTCGTAGAATCAATATAAACTTAAACTTAAATGAAGCTTCATTTGAACGAATTGAACTAAAAATTACCATCTATTTCAATTTAAGGGGACATTTACAGTAAAAACTTCTTAAAAAACATTGGAGAAACCCAGAAAGAATTAAGAGGCAAAAGATTTGATGTTCTTGAATGCGACTACCCTCGGCCATTAGATTTCTCAAATAAAAAAGGATAAAAATTCTTAAACTATAAGACTCAAACAATGAAGAAATTATATGAATTAGAAATTGAGAATCTTTAAGATAATGGTTATTTTTTTTATGTGGTCAATAGCTTAAAAATTTACGGATGCAGTGGCTTTCATGTTGTATAAGGAATGTAGGTATGTTTTAATTATTAATAGTTATGTTTTATAGGATAGTGGATACAGTTGCATGAATCAAAAGAGGAATAAAAGCAAACCTTACAAACAGATAAGGGTATCATTTGAGACATAATAAGGAAATATTTTTGGTGGGCTTGAAAGGTTCTCCACCTCCTGGTTCAAAATCTTTTACAGCATCAGATACAATGGACAGCAAGAAAAAACTCACAGAAGCCAGTTTTTATCAAGCACATAATTGAAACTTTAGTTCCAGGAGGTACTTATTGTGAGATATTTGGGAGATTGGAGACGAACTATGATTATACTTTGGATAATTTTATTTCATTAAAAATATCATCTTACACTTAAAAAATTCTACCTTATAATCTAATTGAACTATTATAACAAAAGGTATCCTCTAATGTAAATATAATTAAAAAGGATTTATGGCTTATCTAATTATAATCCCTAAATATATATATTATCATCATTAAGAAGTGTGATATTTAAATAACTCTATAATGTACTAATTCATAATTGATGCTTAATTTATTGTAAGAGAAGTCAAAATGTTCATAATGAGATATATAGATTGATAGAAAGATAAATAAATACTTAAGGTAGAAAAATATAAAAATATTTAGATTAAATAAAATTATATTAATTTAATGATATTATTATCATCAATCATCATGATTAAATTAAGTATTCCATTTAAACACTTGTTAAAAGATGAAAAAATTAAGTAATAAATCTCACGTTTTATACTTAATTAACTTAAGAACCTTATATAAATAATTAAGTTTCTACACGTTGATTAATGATTTGAATTAAAATTAATAAAACCTTCCTTGCTAATAATGCTTCTTGCAAATAAAGCCAAATATAGTTCTACCTATTTTTGCTAAATAATAATTGACTTTCAAGATATTTTATTAATCTTAATTTATAAAATTAATTAAGTAGAATTTACAGTATGATATATAGTAAAAATAGATTCAAAAGTACTTAAACTTATAGAAAATGATTTGCATATTTCTTACAAATAGAATTTCTATCTACCCACACTCTTCTAAATTCTCTCTTGTTCATTTTATAGTAAAGACATGATAATGAAGTCAAAGTTGCTATGATAAGGTAAAAAAAATACTATTAATATCACTATTTCATTACGAATACTTACTTATAAAGAAGCTTGTTAAAATGAAATTGTTTTATCACTTCGATCTACATAAAATATTTTTGCAAGGAATAATGCAACTAACAATAAGCTACTAAACTTTTTATATAACTTAAAAAAAACAAATGTTAAAAGAAAATTGGTAATTAGCCCCTAGGGAGCCGCTAAAATTTTATTTCTCATTCTTATAAAATGTTCTAAAAATTATTAAAACATAAACAAAATTACATGTTATTGCATATATTTTAAATCTAAAATGATATTTTCGAGTATCTAGAGCATTTTGAATAAATTTACTAATTTTTTAATACATATTTTATGTATAATATATTTGTAATTTCACTAATAATATTAATGATTTAATGATTAACTGTTATAATAGCAGGAAGAACTTTTTATAAATGTTAAACAATAGATCATTATATCTCAACAATTGTATTAAAAGGTTTTATTACAGTTAATCATAATATCAATAATAAAATTAGTGAAATTACAAATATATTATTCATAAAATATATACATATAAATGTAATGTTATCTGAGTATTATAGAAGACGATGAAGATGAGGATGATGAATAAAATGGATAAAATAGTGATAATTAGATGCTCATCTTGCCACAATCAATGCAACGTTCATGGCCTAACTCAACGCTAAAGGCGCGCTATTAGTATAGAAATAAAAATTAAGTACTGCTGGCTCTCTTCTCCAAGTTCTGAAGCTTAAAGAAAAAAGGGTAATATATAAATCTGATTTAAAAGTTCCATATTTAATATTAAAATATAATGACCCAATTTTTAATACTCAAATAACGTTACATTTAATGTCTTGAGTTGAGAATGTTTTAATAATTAAGATATCAAATAATCTTGATTAATCTTTAATTTCTCTTAAAATCGACTAAATATATTTAAAAAAATAATAAAATTTATTCAAAATCTAATGTTTTTTAAATGTTATTGTGAAATTTTACTATAATATGAGCAGCCTCTAGATAATTTGGAAAAATCATTTTAGATTTAAAAAAATATGTTATAACAAGTAGTTTTGATGTTTTAGTCATTTTTAATGCATTTTATAAGAATGAGAAAAATGTTTTAAACTGCACCATTACCCCTTATTTATAAAAAAGTTTAAATTAATTAATTTAATTCTTCAAGAAATTCATAAAGGACAGAATATTAAATGTAAAAATAGCCGAATTAAATTTGTTCAGGTAAATTAGAAATCGCTTAAAAGAATACAAATCCGCAATGTTGTTTCTTCAAAACAAACAACGATAGAGGCATTTGAAGTTTCTTTATAGGATTAGATGAACAATTCTGTTAATCATTGAATTTTAGGGTTTTCAAGGGAGAAAGAGAGGGTCACGGAAATTCATGTAGTTACATAGAATAAAGTTGAAGCTCTTAATTTAGTTTACTGAGTAAAATTCATTGAATTTATATCTAGGCTTATTAATAAAATGACAAAATCAAGTTAATGAACTAAAAGTCAAAATAATATAATACTAAGTGTCGATTATTAAATAAGAAACACAGAAGGGTAAACTTAGCAAAATACATAGAGACATCATACAAGGGGACATTGAAAACAGTTAATTTCAACACTTAGCTAAATACACAATAATCATTATCAATTAAAACAAAGATCAATGGGGTCTCCACATACTTAAATACTCACCTTCATAGCCAGAAAACTAATAAGAAAAGGCTTCTCCATAGTCAACCAATTTCAAATACAGCTAACAAGGATTCAATTTGACAGAGAGAACAAGAATTAATCTGTACAATTGTGGACACAGTAACTTTTTCAGATGCTAAGACTTGCATCTATTAACAACAAGTTTATAAAACTCCAAAAGGCTCCAACAAAACCCCAAGAAAACTTAAACAGGGTTTCAGAGACAAACTCTGAACGATCAGCCTCACCACCAGTAGGGATCGACCAAAAACTTAACTCCAGCTCAGAAACTGAGAACTGTAAGTACTACACAGTGGATGATGACATTCCCCATTAAAACAAAAATACCAACCTCATTACAAAAAAGATAATATACTCAGATAATGTGGAAGACTGGAGTTCTGTGGAGGAAAGGTAAAGGTACGACGACAATGAAAACGATAGCTCGTGCATTGACAGTTCTAGTTAACCTACCTACTACATAGAGACCGACAACGAAGAGGAACAAAAACTAATGAATCACTCCATGACGTACCCAGTCCCATAAAATAATGACGTCAAATAAGTCACAGAAAAAGTTTAGTACTAAATAGGAAATAGATAAGAATCATTAAATCAAAGTTTAGTACTAAATATGGATCCTAATTAAAATAAATATTAATAATAAATTAATTAATATTAAATAGAATCCTACCCAGGCATGCAAACAATAACTAAGGCACAACTCTAACAATGATTTGACACAAGAGAGCCTTGCATATCCATTTGGTTCACTACTATTAGCCGCAACCTATACAAAGTCGCTAAAAAATTTTTCAACACCATCACCTCCATATACGACAATATAGACTACAACTAAATGGTTTCAATGGTCGTTATGGATAGAGGACAACTTAAAGAACACATTAAAACAAAAACTAACTAGGCGATAGAGGCCACAGATTTTCAAGAAGGCATCATAAGACTATTCAATATTGTCATCCTAAAGAATGTTAATGCAAATGATGCCAGCTGTATATGGGTGAGTTCAGACTATTTCTCTCACCTTAACAAAATCGAGATATGCATAAAATGCCTACAAAATCACGCCTACTTCCTGAAAAGTGACTTAATACAACTAGTTACCACGAGATGCAAAGAATTCATAGCCAAGAAAGATATGAAATTCTCAATCAACGTTAAGAATTTCGATACTCAATTCAAATTCAAAGACCTAAAAGACTAAGTTCAAATCCTCAGCCAATGAAAAGGAAGACCAAGAAAGAGAAGAATGAACAGAAACAAAGGAAGAAGAAGAGACAGAAGATGAATACTCAGTATACACGGAGACAATCTTCAACTACTTAATAGGGCTTGACCCTTGTAAAGCTTTTAGCTTATTAAAATCGGGGGTCTCCAGACACCTCAAGGTGATCACACTATTATTATTAATATTCACCATTTTTTTGAAATAAAGTGAATTGAAATTATAAATTAATCAAATATATTAAAAAATGAAAAAATGACTGATCAGAAACCTCTGTGTCATTTCAACATTAATGTGAGCTACAAAAAAGATATCCAAACATTTTATTTTTACAGGGTTGCACCTGGTAAGACTGAGGGCGTCAACGAAGAGGGAGTTCAGGAAGCAGTAGAGAGAAGGGCAAAAGAGGAGTATGGCGATGAATATTACGATGAGGAGGAGGAAGAAGAAGATGAAACTTTTTTTTTATATTGCATTTACTATTGCTATTATTACTAATTTTTAAGCTTAAATTTTATTTTTAATTTATTTTTCAGATTTTTTCAAATTCTTCATGATTACTATGTGTTATAAATTCGAGCGTTAATTATTTAATATAACAAAAATTGATTATAAAATAAAAGTACCATAATCATTTTAAGGCTATCAAAGTTGATTTTATCCTTTCAAATTATTTTGATACTGCATTTTCAACTTTGGTGCTGCATTTTTTCCTTGTTAATTATATAACAGAAGAACTCTTATTTACAATTCAAACTACAATATTATCCCATAAGTTAAAATCCTAATTCTTATATATATAAACCCCAAAACCCCAATAGATAAATAGCCATTTTTTAATTCATAATCTTTTATTAGAAATCAACAATATTAACTTAACAAAAGTCAAAGATTAAAGGTTATGGATTTGAGATTAAGACTAGATTTATTTCCAAATAACTAATTAAATATTTTAATTCTTTATAAAAATGCTGAATCGTGGAATATCAAATTAACATATGCTGTTAAAACCTGGTTTTAATTGAAGTTGAGATTGACACCAACTCCAAAGTCAGTAGTATAAACCTTGTATTGCTTGATGTTTGGAGTGGTCCAGCAATTGAGTGCTTTAACATTTGGAAATGAAGCTAGATTACCCTAGTGAGTCTATTTCAAAGGAACTCCGCTGAAGTAAGTGCAAGCACGAGCATCTCCCATGTTTAGTAGGAGGCACAGATGACTTGGAATTTTACCGTGAATCTTAATGGTAGAAACTATTTCACTCAAATATTGCCAATATGAAAATCTAGTGCGACTATATTGAGGATAATTTGCTTATGGGCCAGCATCTACATCAATCAAATTTTGACAATACTTAGAACTCCTAAGGGATCTTAATTATTTGAGGAGCTCAGTAATTGGCACTCTTAGATCTGCATGTGAAGCGTATATAATAACTTCTAGAATGTCTTAAATCTGAGCAGCTTTGATTTTGTGTGACTCGCTCTAATCCACATATCGAGAAGGAATTTTGGTTTTCCGCAAATAAATTACATACAATTAACTTGAAAAGTTAAGGTCAGCCAATTGAAAAAATCGCCTACCTCAAGCGAGGAACCCACATAGTGGGGAAATATTCTTTGGCTTCACTGATTAATAGAGCTGTGTCTTTTAAGCTTACTTTCGATGTTCTGTATCAATAAGTAAGAATTTTTTAGATTATATTAATTTAAAATGAAAGAATTAATTTAAGAATTTTATTTCTTTTAGTTTTATAAATTAATACTTACTTTTTTTAATGTTTTATTTAAGAATATGAAATTCATTATACTTTTATATGAATTAAAGATTATCGATGGCAGTTTCGTTCTTATTTTTGATTTCATAAGAATTCCCTCGTCATATTTATATAATATTTATATAAGTTGTACAATTTATTAATAATTAGAAATTTTTATAAAAAAATTCTTATAATTTGTTCTTATTTGTAAATGGACTTATAAATTTCTAAAAATTTAGTCATACAATTTATTAATTAATAAATCAATTAGGTATATTAATTGAATTTCAATTTTAGAATATAATTCAACAAATGTTAAAGTCAGAGAACTTAAGTAAAGTGTACAAGGAATCTTGTGGCAGAGAGGATAGCAGCAAAGTCTAAAATGATAGTAGTGAAGTGGTAGAATTTAAATAAAAAGATTCAATTATTGATGATGGAGAAGAATAAATGGTGCTACCTAACAAAAGTGAATTCATTTCACCTTCTCATTAGAATAAAAATGAGCTTAATTATAAAAATTCATAGGATTTAATTCATAAAATCACAACTTTTGAGGAACATCCAGTTAATTCATTATTCTAACCTAACCCTTTTGACAGACAGTAAGTTGTAAAAATAGAGTCAATAAAACATTTGAAATTCAAAGAAATGGTCAAATCCATGTTTAAAAATGTTGGAAATGTTAGATCAAAAACTTTTTTGCCTATTATTAAACTCAGAAAGATACTTCAAATCTATAAATATTGACCAATTCTGTTTCAGCAATTTAATTGGAACAGAGAATAAATAAATTTTATTTCGATGTGTTTCCCAATAATTGGCAAATTTAAAACATGGTTCAAAGTTTATGAAATTGACAATTAATTTATTCAATGACTCAATTTAAGAAGAATTAAAAGTCAAGACGATTTCAACAACTTGGATAACAGTTCAAAGAATCTTAATTGCAGAGCTAAAACCAAAGAATAAAGAAAGTAATATGAGCAAAAATAATAAATTCATAATTTAAACTAAAGTTACAATAAATGTAAAGAAAATTAAAAGATTTACTAATAATAGCGAAATCCAAAACCAATTTATTAAAATTCAAAAATTTTACTTAGGCAGAATCATAAACTTACAAGTAGAATGTAAGAATTTAAAAAATCAACTGTTTAATAAGACTTAATTCACTGATGAAATTTAACAATAAATTCAAAAATAATTAGAACTTATTTTATAGATAAATTGCGAATGAGCTGCGAAAAAAGAAGAAATTAATGAAATTTTAGAAAATTAAAAATAATAAATTTATTAATAGAAAATTTTAATTTAAGAATCAGAGTCAACTAGGCAATCAACAATGAGAGACACCATAAATCCCCAATAGTATGAGTAAAATATTCCAAGTTCAAACTTTATTACTCAAGAGTTTAATTGGGGAACTAAAAGATTTAATAATAAACAAGCTTAATAACAAGGAAATGTAACAAACATTTAATTGTGGAGGGCATTAATATATGACTCTATTACTTTTTATAAATGGGACTAAATTTTTAGTAATAGCTATTGACCCACTATAAAAGCGCACTGGCTGTAAATTCAACTATTAAACTCAAAATAACAAACTAATCTTTGACTCTATTCCATTAAAACTGCTCTAATCCGATGGATATATATTCTTATGGGTAACTAACAATCAAATGTAGGAAAAAATCTAAATTATGAACTAAAGGGGGTATGAGAAAGCAGATATTTTAGTGTGGATTAAATTGAACGAAAATAAGACACTGTACAATAATATTGGCTACTATTTGAGACATGTAGCAGAATTCTGCATAATTTTTAGGAAGAAGGGTTCATTTGAAAACTTAAAGAAGAGGTCTTTATTGCATTTTTCACAGCAATGTGATTATTGAAAAAACAAGAAAATCATGCCAAAAGCCTAAAAGCTTCTATAAACTAGTTGAAGGTATAGTTCCAGATCACAAGCATTTAGTCGTCTTTGCTAGGGAGTGCAATCAGCTGGACAAATGGTATTCTGTTGGAGACTAATCAATTCAGATGCCTCCTGAAATAAGAAGATGACAATTTAACTTATTTAAATAATTCTAATCTGTAAGTATTAACTTTTAATTTAATTAGGTTATGAGAACCACTAAAGTCTAGTCTTATTTCTTTATATATTAATTATAAATTTATATTTTATTTAAGCTTAAGATACAAATAAAATTTTTATTAATTAAATAACAGCAAAATACTTAAGCTGTTTAAGCATAATTTACCAAATAAATCCAATGCATGATTTATTCATTTTTATTCATATAATTCGATTAAATTAAATTTATTTACCATAAATTTTAAATTCCTGTATAATAGGAAAATTTATTTTATTTTAGATTTATATATTCTAAATTTTATAAAAAGTTCGTTTCGACTACTATAAAAGTTTTTAACTTTATCTAAGAAACCCTAAATATCAGTTTCTCTTTATTTGATAGAAGCACATTCTTATAAGGTTCCTGTTTTTTTTGCTAATGTTCATGCCAAGCTCTATCATGAAGCCTGCCCAGTATCCCCTAATAACTTAAACAGCACTAAACTTACTTTGATTGAGCTCTTGTGTTCAGAGGGTTTAAGTCCCTGTTCTTGATCAAGGAAAACATTAATTCTGCGGGAGCTAACTTGTAATGGTAAGGCCCAAGGAACATAAGCGGGAGCTTGAGGAGGTGGTTTTTCCCCATTATTTCGTGGGATCTGTGATAGGGAGCGTTATCGATCATTTTAACAGTACGATTTCTCCACTGCATATCTATCTCATCCAATGTAAGAGTCAACTTACACAAAATGTACAAGAATGATTGTTGATTTGTCCTACCCCTATTCACTGTGTAGAACAGCTCTCCCGTGCTTGATACCCCAATGATCAGGTTCATCTGGCTCAACCTCTAAGAATTTCTCACTCAGTTCTTAACATATGAAACAGTCCAGCCCTTGCGCCTCTCATCAGTTTAGTGCAACACTGATTCATCAATATTGATTATCCTTTTACCTTCATTCAGAAATAGCACGAACTGCTAGGCAGCATATTATCGCAAAAGCTTGCGACTGTTGTTGTTATGAAGGCTTGTTATCTGCTTGACTTGTTTGTACGTCATCATTAGTTCATTCTTGAGGAAACTTCGGATCATCTACTTATTGCAGTGAAGCTGAACTTTTTATTATAAACTCTTTTGAATGTCTGATATTTATAATGGCCCTTAGTCATAAGTAAGCATGTTCACTATGTGAGTGCGCGCTCGGCTATGCAGCTTCTTGTACTTTCCCCTATTGACTTACTTGAGATTCCAAAATGAAGCTTTCTTTATGGGATTGTTTAGATACCTCCTTAGCTTGTAGTACGAAATACCAAGCCTGTCCATAATCTGCGGCCAATTCAATCTTTCAGAATTCCTCAGTCTTAAGGAATCCTGAGCCAACTTTAACTCCTTCTGTTGTCGTTCCTTTTCCTTTTTCATGATCTTGAGATATTTGCGAGGCATAATAGCTTAGAGTTAGGTATACTCCCCAAAGACGGGGAGAGTGCCCTTGATTTTATGGTTCTCTAACACCTTACTTACCAATTCATTCATCTCACTTTTATCAGCTTTTTCGAGTACCCCTTATGGCTCTAATTCTGACTACGCATACTCGGTGAAGACCTTTAGAGCCATTTAGCCAAGAGCCTTTATTTCTTCCCCATCTAGCAACGTTTCCTTAAATCTACTGAGCCTACTCTCTCGATAAGCCATTTTTGGATCAATAATAAATCCATTGAATTTAACATCATCTAAGGAATCTTCAAGGTCATAGTAAAAATTGACCATCTCTCATTTACTTACAACCTCTATTTTCACATCAGCTACTGTCAAGTTTCTTCGGTATAGCATATTGGTTGTTATATATAATCCACAGAATTTTCATCATCCTCTTCCTGGCTACTTGAGCTCTGCAACTAATTAAGCTTCTTGACAATTGATCCGATTTCTACTTTTGGAAAAAGTTATATATTCTTTGACGGTAGCTTATTAGAACTTGATTCCATTAGATTGATGGCGATTATATAAATAATGTTTTAGCCTGGCTATGATAGGAAATCCGTAAGCGGAATTCTGATTGTGATGAAGGTATATCACAATAGTGAAAATCACTATCTCTTAATAGCAACAGTTCTGTCATCATGAGCAAACTTTTGCCTATTTAAAGCCGCTGATGGCACCCTTCGATTATATTAATATGAACCAGCCCTAACTCACAGGCATCAATGTATAAGAGCTCGCCCAGAAATGCAAAAGCAAGAAAAAGCTCTAAAAATTTCTCACCCAGGATTGCCGGGCCTTCCTACCCAAGCCTGACTCAACCAATATTTACTTCTTTAAGTCCATCATCAGACCTAAAAAGGAGATATGTCGTTCTGTTATATGGCAACCATTTTCGTAGTATATGGGAAGAGAAGACGTCAAAGTGTCTGCAGTGCCTCACATTGAGGGACTCCCAGTCTAGGAATTCCTCGATTATGCGAAAGACTTCCCAGATAAGCGAGACTGGGTTCATTTAGACAGACAATAGATCTGTGACTTGCTCTATACCTTTGACACCGACGGTGTCTCTAACATGATTCCGATGCCATGCTTTAACGGAGAGAAAAGCATGAGTAGAACAGAGACCTCGTCATTGAAATTAGACCTGAATTTGTTGATGCATTATCTACGTCCCTCAACTTCAGCAGTAGGTTTACTCTCCATTTATTTTATTTGTAGCTGAAAGGGGCAAAGCTGTGAACTTCATGAAGAATTTATCAAAAAGAAAGAGGACAAGAGAGGATATCAAAGAGGGGAAAGATTATGAAATAGCCTTAAAATCCGACAGATAGCTCTTTCTATAAGAAACTAAGAGGCTAAAACAAGATCATGATAACTTGGAAAGTGAAGTGGTCGACTTACGTAAAATTAAGGAGCAAGTTATGCAAGACTTCGGCTCTCAGAATCTGGAGGGGCAGGTGCAAAACTTTTGCCTTTGACATTAATTGTCTTCTATTACCATCCACCATCTGGACACTACTAATAGAAAGAGCATGAGTATGGTGAATATTTTTAGAAATTAAACATTATAATCATCTTCTTTTTAGCCCATCTTTTTAGGGGTTCTTATGATCTATATCACTTTTGAAGTTTCTCCTTTAATTTGAAGCCTTCTTCAACCAGGCTTCCATACTTTCTTCTACCTCTTCATGCTCCTTGTAAGTTTCATTAAAAGACTTGTCTTTGCAACTCCTCCTTACAAGTATAACTCAATTTTCAAATTAATCCCTTAATCTGCTCTGCCTCTCTTAAGCTTTCCTACTTCTCTTATTATTATTCTTTTTCTTTCTTTACTTCCTCTTCGATCTATTTTTGCCTGTCTCTTAAGTGATCTCCTCATATTGGCGCTTCAAAGCGTTTTTGAAGATCTTCTCAACTTCACTAATAGGCTTATCTTATAACACTGGGTTCTAGCTCATCTTATCGAGAATGAATTCTAAGATAGAAGGTTAATAGAACCCTAATTTCCTTTGAGTTTTTGGCTCTTCAGCCACAGCTTCAGTTTTCAATTCTCATTCAGAGGCCATCTTTTTTTCTTATATATCTTTGATAGCTTCTATGATAGAATTTTCTACTTTTTCCACTATTTTAACCTTTACTTCAGCAGCTTCAGGATTTACAATAGCAATCTATTAAGAAAGAACGGCAGGCTCCTTAAATTTATCAATAATTTCCATTTCACTAGTTTCTTACTTTTCTTACAAATTAAATTATACCTCAATGAACTTTTTGTCTATTGTAAGGTCGGTCTCGCTCTAGAAGTAGCTACTCGGCACTATCTTTGGAATTGAGTCTATATAATACTCTTTGGCATCTGCCCTTAGTATTAAGTCTTCCATTTCTTCCTATAATCTGCTCTTCTGACCTTTTAGAAAAGACATCTGCTATGATGAGGTAAGAACGTTCGTTCTCGTTTATTTCATCATTGGTCTGAATGTTAGTGCCTCTTCCATGAGCTTCATTCAGCAAGCATACGCCGTGCTTCTTTTTCACATTTTTCATTAAGTATCTACCTTCAATCATGGATTAGATATTGGCTGCTTGTCCTCTACTTAAACTTGTAAAGTCGTATCCTGATTTCAAAAGCCCTATCTCTATCGTATTGTAGTTAGCAGAAATTACAATTAAAACTGGTGAGTGGTTAAGCTGCTCTATAATTATTTCTTTGATCTTACCCAAGTAATCACTCTAATTAGTGCTCACAAGCACATCGGAGTATTGAGTCTTTTTATCTCCCTAGAGTTTATCAAGAGTTGGAAATACTACTGGTACGGATTGAAAAGCTAGCCTCAAACAGTTCTCTTCAGTATAAGAGATATTGCTTCCAGTAAATCCTTGACCTAATGAGCATGCTGAAAACACTCGAGAGAGTTGAGTATGCTGTCAACAGAACCATCAAATATAGTCAAGTCATACTCGTCGATTAAAACGTAGTTTTGCTACCACTCACTCACAGCCTTGCTGTTCTTTTGTATCTTCTTTAATTGGGGCTAAGTGTAGAAATAGATACCAGTGTCTTTGGCAAAGAAGTTTAGATTGCAATTGAGATACATTGCTTTAATGACTCTCTAGTATAGTTTGAAGTCCCTTTGCACTAAGCGCTCATTCTTGCTGAGTATAAAGACTGGCCTTTGGGTCTTAATAGCAATAAGAATTGTTAAAGCAATACATATTAGGGTCTTCCCATTGCCTATACCAAATGAATGAAATGGTTGCTGTTCAGGTTGTCACAGATATAGTTTAAACATAGTATCTGAGAACAGTAGAATTTGAAGCCTAAATTTTACTCCAAAGTTTATAATTCGGCACTTACTCTTAAGAAATCCTCTGCAGACCTGCTATTAAATCTTGCTGCCACTTGGTTAGATTAGTTCTCATTCTTGAATAGCTATAGAAGACCTTTAACCGCCTTTTCAGAGAAGGATTCCATAGTCCTTGGCAGTTGCATTATTCTATCTAGGTCAGAGAAGTCATAGATGAGACAGTTTCCAATAGTGTGGATGCTTAACTATACATTTTTTTCAACTTGCGAATTCTAAATCAGCTACTATACTTTCCTGATTTGTTTGATCTTCCCTACCCATTTCTGATCTCTGCTTTGCAGTTTTTAAGCTAGGACTTTCATAAAGTACACCATTGAGGCTTTGTCGATGACTTCTTGCTTTTATAAGAAGGTTGCCCTTGTCCATGATATGTAGTCTTTTAAGGACTCTAAATTAGGGGCTGAGCGTAAGGCGCATATTCTTACAAAAAAAACTCTGTATACTCCCCAGGAATGTCTCTTATAAGGTTCTAGCTACAATCTTGCTTAAGCATGATAATAAAAGGTACGTGCATTATAAAGAAGGAATTTGGTATTAGTTTGAACTCCTAAGTGTCAATTTAAAAGTAGTGCCATGTTTAAGCCAAAAGATGAATGATGCCTGGATTGGACTCTTTTAACTTCTAGACAATAGCAAGCTGCTTACTTAGACATGTTGCCTCAGTAATAAAGACCAAGTTGGCTAAGCCTTTGGCTTGTCTAGCATTGGAGGACCTTATAAGTAAGAGAATTGCTTCTTATATTAAGGTTTCTTGAGCCTGGTACTTTTCACCTGTATAGTAACCAAGGACAGCCAAAAAAAATACGAGCCTTGGAGTCTTAGTCTAGTTTTTTGTTGCTAGAGATCAAATCCGTAATTAAATAGAATAGTCCTTGGTTCACTTAAGGTTCATTAGCCGTCTCAAAGTGCTAAAGGAATGAAAGTAAAGATTGGGTATTTAGGGGGATTATTTCTTGAAGGATTTGCTCCTTTTATTAATAATTTGATTATTTGAAACTTTCAAAGTGCTTCACCAACATCTCATGGCCGATTATTGACCCATAGTTAATAGCCAGCTCAGGATAGGGTCTTGGAGCTTGCATTGATTCACTAGCTAAGCTCACAGTTGTCTGGCACTCGTCTTCAATTCCTCGGATGAAAGGAAGTGGTTAAGATTCTCAGAGACCATGACTAGGTATCACTGCTGTTCTTGGCTTTCTTTCTTTTGCTATTGTTTATAAACTTTCTCACCACGTTCTTAAAATCCCATGTCTTTTAATAGCCTTTGAAATCCTCCTACTATAACAGGAGAAGAAAAATATATACCAGGGGTTAGTTCTTTAATCTAAGGAGAAAAGACTCAGCTATCTGATCCCGCTCTTGGTCTGGATTCATGGTATTTTTAAGTTTTGATTATAGTATTATATACTGGATTATTATAATTAATAGGTGGATTATTTAAAAATACCACTGGATTCTTCAAATTTAATAAAAGAAAAACCTCTCTCCTTCACTTATCCATTGGATTTAAAGATCAATATGAAGCAAACCAGCTCAGATGCATTGCTAATGTTAATGTTAACATTTAAAGGTGAAAAAATTAGGCTTGCAAGAAATGGCTGACAAGCCATTGGTCTTTTGAGTGATTTTCGTGTCTGGCCTCATTGAAAATTGGCTTTATGTAAAAATTTGAAAAATCCGGAGGCCTAATTGCTAATTCAACCCTATTCAAAACCCCAAAACCCCTTAGTGAGGTTTATAAGTGCTTTGATTTGTAGGGTATAGTTGGGGTCTTATTGGGGTTAGTAGAGAAAATGCAGGTTTTATGTGAATTTTAAGTATATTTAATGATTATTAGGCGATATAACTCAAACAAATTTTATCTGCTTGTCTTTATTGTATCTCTTGAATCTTGCTCTAAGTAGTGGTTCAAGTAAATCGTCTAAGGATTATCTTGGAAATGATGGTGCTCTTAAAATTATCATGTCTATAATCTGTTTGATTTCTTTGCAGATATCGTCCTGCTTTATATGCTTAATGGCTAAACTTATTGATTATTTCTCTTATTTGGTACCACAGTAAGACATACATTCCATGTCACTCTCTAAAATTATAGCAGCTACTGCCCATACATCCCACTAAACTGATCCATTCGTCCACTTCTCTCTTATTGGGAAGTAGCCAGGAGTGCCAAGAACCTTTGCTAAAGTTACTATCTCCTATCCCAAGGCTCTATTGAAATCAATAACTACGACTTCTAAAGAACAGAGGTTCAGCATTACACTTTCAGGTTTCAAATCTCTATGAACATATCCAAGTTCATGCAACTCCTTGACACCCTTAATCATATCTGATAGTATATCATTCAAATCATCTGGGTATCTGTTATGATACAAATAATCTCTAAGAGTCATTTCATATTTCTTAAGTCTTAGTGCGATAAAACCATAGCTTAAAACAACACCATCTAGCTTAAGCAAGTTCTTGCAATCTTTTCTCAATGCCTCTCTAAGAATCATATATTCGTTAGCAAACTCATTTTAGTATTGCTCGTTCTTAAGGAGATAGCTGAAAGGGTACACCTTATATGCATACTCATCAACCACTATAAGCTTTGCCTTGTTAGGAACAATTATATGCAAGTAATTCTCAATACAACTACTAAGATTAATTGCATTCAATGCAGGAATGGTCATAGCTTTTGCTTGGAAACAGTCTAGAATTGTATTGCCAGCAGGTTAGTTCATCGATTCTTATCTTTTCTGTCTCTTGAGCTTCTCCTGTAACTATCTTTAAGACTCGATAGTATTTGATTTTCTTTTAGCTGGCACAAGTTTTAATGTCTCTTTATCTTAAAACAAGAACTCACTGAGGTGATGCTTTTGCATGTGCTTCTTAACTTTTGCAGAGTGAGTATAAGACTTCATACAACTTGTACATTAGTACCTTCCATCCACTTTTTCATGCTTGAAATATATCTTGGCTTTGCCAGAGTGCACCTCTTTAAGGTGTCTCTTCAAGCTTTGTTCAGTCGAGAAAAAATTATAGCAGTCTTCACATTAAAATGTTTTTATCTTTTCAATAGGGAGCTGTTCTCTTAGGTCTTCAACACATTCAATTTATGTTTAAAGTCCTATCTCTGCTCTCTCCTTTAAGTTCTATACTTCTATTTTGAAGACCTCTGCTTCAAACTCAAGAGCTCTTAGCTCTACCTCCCTCTCAACATAAATAAATTCTGGCCTTTTAGTTGAGCCAAAGTTTAGCTATGATTAACCACTGCTAAGAGAAACTGCTTTTCGATTTAAGTTAGCCGCCATGTTTAAATTCAAATTTAAATTTCTATTAAATAAGTAAAAACCTCACTGGCTATACTAACTTTGTATAGGAGCTGGCACTGCAACAACAATGGTTGATTCTTAGGTGTTAGACATCATATTTATACTTAGTTTATAACTATAAATTTGCTAATTTTATGTTAATATTTTTAATTTTGGTACCAACTGAGAATAAATTCAGGTTGGTACTGGTACCAATTAGATTTGAACAATTTTGGAACTTTTCCATTAAAACCTCATTAGTTTAAAACTAGGTACTAATTAAATTTTGGTACTATTAAATTGGTACCAATAAATTTAAACGAATTTAGTACCGGTACTAATTAAATTTAAACAAATTTAGCACTAATTTAATGGAACTAAATTGATAAAAATGGAGCTCCATCTCTGAAGTTTGTTACAGCTTCTGCCAGCTTTCTCCACGTATCCTTACCAGCTTGACCTCCTATAAGATCCCCATATTTAATACTAAGATTTTTAACAGTAGGATCCAGAACTCTATATATTAAAATTTGAAATTCAAAAACAAGAGAAAGAACAAGGATGGAATCTATAAGTACTGCAATGAAGAGGGTCAAAGCTTAAAAAATGATCAAGATTTAGAAGCAAGAAAGATCTCTATCGATACCTCACTCAGCATGGTAAGCATATGACATATACTTAATCACATACTATAGTAAGTGTATTCCTTCCAACGATGGAAGGAACCAAAATTTCATTCTTAAAAGCTAAACTCTGTGACGAGAAGAAAGCCTTCAAAAACAAGAAATAAAGTTGATAAAAATACCAAACTAACCAGAGATTTCAGCCACTAATCTCTACGACAAAGCGATGAAAAATGAAGACTTGGTAGTTCATCTTCCTACCAAGAAACAACTCCCTAACAAAACTCCAGAAAGGAGCTTCTTCTTTGGTGCTCTTGGCACTTTAAGAGAGAGTTATATCAGAGAGATCATAGAAGAAGCTCACAAGAAACGCTACTATATTCCTCCAAAAGATTAAAAGAAGCAAGGCATACTAATAACGAAGCATGGCTTGAAGAGCTAAAGAAGCATCCTTACCTCTCAAGTAAGCTTTTATTCATAACTTTGTAGGGAAACCTGGAACTGGTATATTCCTAATGAAAGAGCATGCGAAGGTTCACAGAGAGAGAAAGTCATAGACTATTTATGAAGTGAGCAAGAGACTTTATAAAGATGTCCAAAAGCCAGAAGAAATGAACATAGATGCAGGAGCTGGCACAAAGAGAAGAAATATGGATCCAAGTAAGCCATAAGAAGAGGAGAAGAAAGAGAAGCCAAACCCCTTTATGGGCCAATTTAATAAGTGAATATATTCATTCGTTTAAATCTAAAACATATTTATAAACATTCATTCTTCCCTCTCTCGCACAAATAGTTATCTTATCTACACTCACTCTCTTACAGCTGCTTTGAATCAAGTCTACTGTATCGATAGGCAAGTCATGCATAAGATGATACAGCAGCAGCTTCTTGTAATGAGTCTTGATTAAACTCCAGTAGAATTCTATTCCATTAAATTAAGGGCTATAGGGAACGTTGCAAACAGGAGTAATGTTTAATTCTTCATAAGCTTTCTTAGACTCCTTAGTCTTATGAATTGAGAGGTTGTCAACAAACATGATGATCTCTTAATCGTTGTATTCATCTCTCAGCTTATGAAGGAATTCTATAAACTACTCTCGCTTAATTGAGTGAGGGTGAATGACATAACTCTCCAAGCCTGAATCTTCACTTATACCAGCTAAAATTTAATGGGTGACTAGGTTTACCTTTTAGTCATACACTTCTATATTATCATATTTCTTGTACCAAGACTTATTAATAAATGTGTTGAAGGTGAATACAGCTTCATCAGCGTGTATGAACTTGATGTTATTGTAATAGCCCTCTGCATTTAATCATATATATAGTTTAAATTATTACAATAAAATGGCACTGTAAAATCAATCACTCTCTTCACTCTGTTGACTGTCTTGAAAGTAATACCATTTCTTTTATAAATGTTGGCTATAGTTAAGGAGAGATACGTATGTCAGGAAACTTGCGATGAAACATCACAGCTCGCTAGTCGATTGGAAAGTGTGCCCAATGCTTTAAAGTCTTCGAGTCGCAGAGGTAGTCAAATGTGGTGCTGTGAGAACTTTTATTTTAATGCAGAATGTTTTCAAGTGCCTGAGTTAAAATGCTAAACAGCTACAAGCAATCAAAACCCCAAAACCCTTTCAGTAGTTTGATTGAGTTTTTGATTGATAAAATTAGACTATTAGTGCATACTTTATTAGGGTTTTAATAGGATTTATGTTGGGGTTTAATGTTTAAATATTAGTAATTTAAGTGAGTATAACAAGCGAGTTTTTTAAATATTTCACACAAACATATGCTTAGAGTCATATGACAGTTCTCTCAATTTTATCTTTCTAAATTAATGTTTGATTGTTTCTATTGTTTGTTAATTCTCTTAGCTTGGCTTCATAATAGTTTTCTCTGAGACCTCCATTTATTTTATTTTTATCGAGAAATTGTTTGATTCTCTGCTTAGAATCTCCCTAACCCCTGCAGCTAAAGTAATCGTTTCTTGGCATGTCGCTCTCTATAATTATTAATACTGCTAGAGCCCAGAAATCCCATTAAGTGTCTCCATCTCTCCAATCCTCTCTCTCTGGGAAATATCCAGGAGTGCCGTATATATTTCCTTATGCAGAGGCTTGCACTCTTTGAGCTCTGTTAAAGTCAATAATATAAACTCTAAGAGGCTGAAAGTTCGTCATGATGTTCTCTGGCTTTAAGTCTCTATGAACATAATCAAGCTTGTGAAGCTCTTCAATCCCCTCAACTATCTGCTATACTATCTTGCTAATTAATCTCTGACATCTATTGTCAGATAAGAATTCTCTGTAAATCATTTCAAGTAAAGGAAGCATGAAGGCTACATGATCTTTACCAAGTAAAATAGCATCAAGCTAGATGATATGCCTGCACTCATTTAACTTTGCCTTTTAAAGAGCATAATACTCATTAACAAATTCCATTTGGAATTGTCATCAGCAAGGAAGTAATTGAAAGGATATATCTTGTAAGCATATTAAACATCAGTAATGACTCTCTTCTCTATTTTATCTTCAAGAGTGAGGTAGCTTTCAAGACAAGAATCTAAGTCAATAATTTTTAATATGGGAATCTTCATTGCCTCTATTTTTACCATGATTTTATTGATCTCAGATACTGGAAAGTTCTAAACTGCTTTCTTCATTTTTACTCACTTCTATACCTCAACTCTAAGAGACTCGGCAGGATTTTTCGATCTTCTTTTTTATAGGAATCTTTTTCCTATCGGTTCATGAATAAGGAAAAAACTTTGATTGGGCTTTTTCTTTAAGTGCACTTTGAGGTCTCTAGTATGAGAATATGGCTTCTCACAAAACTCACAGACACATTTCCCATCTTTCTTTTAATGCTTGAGATATAACCTTGGCATATCGTTGTGTATATCTCTCAAGTGTTTCTTATAAGTTTACTTGTAAGGGAAAACTTTATTGCATTCTTTGCATTAATGGTCAACTTTGGCTGATATTTATTAATGCTCTATGGCGGGTTGTTTAACCTCCTCCTCAATTTGCACAGCTTCTTTGATAACCTCCTACTTAACTTATATTTAAATCTCAAAGCTAAACTGGTCAAAGTTGCCATAAGTAGGCTCCCACTGAGTACAAGCGTCTCTGGTCTCTACTATTTTCTTGGTTGCTGGAATGATAACTTTTATTGAGATGATCCAAGTAATGCCGCTCTTCTCAAAAGGTTAGCGCTCATTTTAGTTTTCTGATATATTTTATTATAATAATGATATAATATACCTTGATAAATTATAGTAGTCAAGTATAAGACACTCTGGTAGATTCTTTGCTTAGAAGTAGTAAATTGAATAACCATAAAAGTCTGTAAGTTAACATAAAGCAATATAAGTGTTTTAAGAGTAAATATGATAAATTAATGAAGATATATTGATATATAGTTCCAACTGTAGCTTTAGCTATTGTCTTAAAGTCTCCTCTCACTGTATTTCCATCATCACATTAGTATTCACTGATTCTTGATCAAACTAAGCAGAACATTCCCGTTTGAAAGGTCTCCTTCTTAGCATCACTAAGAGCTGCTTCAAAGGTGCTGCTGCTGGCAGCTCAGACACAGCTAGGTTTAAGAGTGCTCTGGCCAGGATCCTTAGAGATCAGGAGTCTACATTTTAATTGCTAGAATACTAATGTTTTTAAAAGTTAATAAAATTAAATCATTCAAATTAAAACTCAAGTTTTAGTGTTTGTAAACTTTAAATCATACTAATAGGTTTAATTTATAGAGAAATAATAATATAGATGTCTTAATTAATTTTAAGATGATATTTATTATTTAAGACTTTGAATTATTTAATTTTATTAACTTTTTAAAAACATTAGTATTCTAGCAATTAAAATGTAGACTCCTGATCTCTAAGGATCCTGGCCAGAGCACTCTTAAACCTAGCTGTGTCTGAGCTGCCAGCAGCAGCACCTTTGAAGCAGCTCTTAGTGATGCTAAGAAGGAGACCTTTCAAACGGGAATGTTCTGCTTAGTTTGATCAAGAATCAGTGAATACTAATGTGATGATGGAAATACAGTGAGAGGAGACTTTAAGACAATAGCTAAAGCTACAGTTGGAACTATATATCAATATATCTTCATTAATTTATCATATTTACTCTTAAAACACTTATATTGCTTTATTTTATGAGAATTTTATACATTTTAGTAAATTAAAATACTCCTAATGAAGTTTTGTTTCTCTAGGAGGTCCTCCAAATCAAGTTTGAACTTAATTTGGAGG
>ARYC01011261.1:0-10443 GCA_000711775.1 Oxytricha trifallax
TTTTTGAGAAGTTTTTCGGGGCAAATCTTGCAAAATCTATTCTGACTATTAGAGGACGTTAAACAATAGTAGACTCCTTACAAAGCAGCTAAAGTAGAGTGAAGGTTTACTGATCACAATTGCTTTCGCAAAAGTCCAAGTCAAGAGCTCTTCCCTTAGCTTGAAGCCACGCAATCTCTAAAAGTACTTATTTGGTGAGGTTGTGATTGGTTAGGTTTGATAGATGAGCTCAAATTAATATGATCTGTAGCTTCCTACATTTGGATGAGTTGTCTAAGGCTCTAAGGAATTAGCTAAAATAGATTATTTTGAGTGAATTTAATAAATTAATCTACTTTGATACATTTCTTTTATTTATTTTAATATTTATATATTTTTAGGTACTCTAACCGCATTAGAGCTGTTTTGCGGTAGAGTACCTTAATTATATTAATTATCAAATAAAGTAATTTTAAATGCTATGATTAAATACAGCATAATCTTTCTACAAAAAGTAATATATAATTAAAAATAATATTAGTAAATAAGATTATAAGAGAATTAAAATTATTAAAAAGATTATCTTGGAGGCTTGTTACTTTATACAGCAACTTATTTAGTTAGTCACTCTGTTTTTATAAAAAATGATTATATATTACTTTTTGTAGAAAGATTATGCTGTATTTAATCATAGCATTTAAAATTAATTTATTTGATAATTAATATAATTAAGGTACTCTAACGAAAACAGCTCTAATGCGGTAAGAGTACCTAAAAATATATAAATATTAAAATAAATAAAAGAAATGTATCAAAGTAGATTAATTTATTAAATTCACTCAAAATAATCTATTTTAGCTAAATGATAACAAAGTAAAGGGAGAACTGGGATTTTGTCTCACCAATTTTTTTATAACTTTAATTTCTCATGAATTTTAAAGCTCTTAAATACTGCTCAAATACCGCAATTTTCCCTGTATTTTTAAATTATCATATTTTTATCAATAATTTACTTTTGATAATTTACTTTTAATATACTGGATAAAAGTGCGTTTATTTTTACATTCTGTTTTGTTTTTAGTCAAAGCCTTTTTATTATTTTTATTTTATTAATATGTTTTTTTTCCATGTTTTTCTTTAAACTTCAATATTTTTGTTATATCTATTATTAAATTTAAATTTATACTTACTTTTGACTTCTATCTTAACTTTTTATTATTTTATATTAACCAGTAAATCATATCTTTTTAATATTTTATTTATTGAATATTAAGATAATTACTTATTTTTTGTCGGATTTGTACTATAGCTTTTTACTTTATTAGTTTAATCTTAGTTTTTAAAATCATACCCTAATTATTGTATACCATATTTCATTTTCTGAAGTCTCATTATTAATTTTTATAATCTAACTGCAGAATAAAAGTTGCTCTTTTTAAAATAGGAACTTCTTGAATCAAATAGAAATCTTATGTTATGATAATTTATAAGATTGATTTATTATCAAATTTATCAATAAAAGATAGAAAGAAAATCTTATTGATAAAGTTTCATATAAAAAAAAGTATTTAAAATTTGTTTTAATAATTATTATATTTAATACTGCATTGCAAGATTAAAATTTCATTATATATAAATCATATTATCATAGATTAGAGTTAATATTGTTAATTCAAAATTAAATCATATATTTATTTATATTCAAAAAATTGAAAATTTTAGCATTTTAAGCTATTTATAATTTATTATATTAATTTTCTATTATTTACAGATTTTAATTCTCCTATTATTTTATCTTGCAGTTTTTATAATTAAAAAGACTCTTGTATATACTTTATTTACTTATCTGCTAACACCATTTAAGTTTTCAATCCTTATCTAAACCTACTTGCATCTCCAAATGGAGTTGATATAATCTTTTAAATACATCTATTCTTTTTATTGAGCTGTAGTTTTTATACTGTTTTCTATATGATGATAAGAAAATTGTTATATATTATTCCTTATAGATTAAGAAATTTTCCAAAATAATATTCAATCGAACTTATAAACAAGTTTAGATATAATTAAAAATAATAAATAAATTATGTTCTTTGTTTCATAATAAAATATACTTAATCTAATTAGATTTTAGGTCCAAATACAATAAGTAATTAATGTTTATATAAATATTATCCATTTGATGTTGTTTAAAATTGTAAATCAAAACACAAAGCATTAAATTTTTACAAATTGAAATTATCTTTTATAATATTATATAAATGTATTGTAGCAATATTAATAGTTATATATTTTAAACAGATAGATAAATTGATAATAATAAATTGAAGTTTAGTTAAATTTTAAAGAATACACCATAAAGAAGTCTCATTAATTACGGTTCTTAGTTTTCATTATTACTTTATATTTCTTGCTTCTTTCTTTTTCATTTATAGTTCTGCTGATTATTTACCTCATTTCTCTTTATTATTCCATCATTCATCACTTAGGTCCTAGATGTCTTACCCCTCTTTATTATTTGGAGGAGTTTATTAACTCATATTTGTGTCTTTATCTAACTTTAGTTTAACAATTTTCGCTTCATTATCTTACTCCTCTTCATTATTTGCTTCTTGATAAAGAGATTGCTCTCTTAGTGTTTTAAATTTTCTTTTCCTTCGCTGAATAATCTTTCCTAATCATCCAGTATCTTCTTCATCTCCATTTCATGATAGCTTTTCATGGCAATTTCATACAATATTTTCACTTAATAGTTATAGATTATCTTCTTTAATGTATTCTCCTCTCGCTTTATTGATACAACGAATAATTATGATAATCAATGAACTTGAGTTTATACTATTTTTGACGGTAATATTTGATTTGCCAATCTCATTCTTGAAGTTACTAACTTCTTAGTTAGTCATTAATTTAAATATTTAATTATTTAACTTTACTTTTATATGTGTATATTTGAAATATTATCTTTTTCAAGCTTCAGTGCTTGGAGATAAGCTATTAATATAACTATATTTTCGAAATGCTTTTAGATTGTTTGCTAGTTTATCTTCGGCTTGTCTAGGTTCATCTCTGTCATGAAATCTTTACCGAAATTCTTCACTATTATTTTTGTGCAGAAATTATTGATTACTTTATATTTCTTTAAATAGCTTTATCATATATTACAAATTATTCATTTAACTATTTAAATTTATTTAAACCTTAGAAGGGACAAAGAAGAAAGGGCATAGGTCTCAAAGTATGAAGAGAGTAGAAAGCCCAAAAGAGAGAATCACAAAAATGCAATATCTGGTCAGAAAAACAACAAAGATAAGCAAAAGAAGCCAACAAAGAGAGCAACGCTTTGATTTGACCCTAGGAAACCTCATCCAAAAAGACACTATGAAGATTGCCTGAAGCAAGTTGAGGAGTGCTATTTACTCAAGCCAGATTTTACCACCAGAGATCATGGATGATGGGATGAGACAAACAGAAAGATGGATCAGTCTTACCAGTACCTGAAAATTAAAGAACTATAAATACCGGAAAGACTAAGAAGAAATCGAAAGTGCTGTCATTCCAGTTGGCAGTCATGAGAATAGAGATAAATTCTAATCAGTTAGAGGTATATAATACAAGCAGATATATAGGAAGCTTGGAGATTATTTAAATGTTCGTTAAACAACTAAATGAGATAACCTCAGAGACAGCTGAACTTAGATTCAAGGTTTAAATGGTTGCCTCAAAATGGTAACAAATCAAATTAGGGCCCAGTAAATTATGAATTTAAAACAAAATTCATAAAAATCATTTAGATTTAAGACTTATATGGTATAATAATATTTCAAATATTTACAAAGGATTTGATAAGTATGCAGAGACGCTAACTCATATTCAACCTAGAGATAGTTTATTACAAAAATGGAGATTGAAAAATTTGGCTTAGCAATCTAGTAAGAAGAGGTAATAACAAACTAGAAAACATAAGCTTTTATATATTTAAAAAGCGTAGATATAAATAAAAGCAAATTCTAACAATCTAATAAACTATTAGAACAGATTGGTAGAATTGGTTAGGTGAACTATTGGCAATCAATACTGGAGCAGGAGTCTGAAAGATCCGTGAGAGAATTATAAGGAGGCGGTAGCAACCATTTAAAATAGCTGTAAAGATGCATATTCATTGATAGATTATTATTATTTAATGCTTTACAGAAATTAATACTGGGGATTAAACCAACTTCATTGATAGATAAAACCTCAACCAATAAGAGTAAACCATTATAAACTTCAAGAATAAATTAAGACAATCAAGAAAAATCATTTTGTAAAAAAATTAGAAACAAAAGGTTTAATAGAAAAGAAAAGAGAGACTAAGCAGCAAACTCACGTCAAGGAGATAAAAGATCAAGATTGAAGTGCGAAGAACTCGAGATGAATCATCACTTTTATGATTATTATATTTCAGAAGTCACTTACTAGTTTCACTCATCGTTTAGCAACTCTATATTTTAATTTATCTAAAGTCATTTACTATTAACATAATCCTTCACATAATATATCGTCATATATTTCAAAAATATTATAGTTTAATCTTAATATTATAGTTGTCTGGATTGATTAAAGTATTAATAAGTATGAAATAAAAATGAAAACTTAAAATGATCACGATAAAAATAAATTTATGGATGTATCTCCTAAACTATCATTGTGTCTCAATAGTAATGTATCAAATGTTGAATTGTTTAGATATAAATTTAAAATGAAATAAATTTATGTTTATAATTATTAAAATTACTTATATTAATGCATTGAATGGAGTAAAATTGTACTAATAAGCATTATTTCATTATTTCATTTATTTATACATATTCAATATAAAAATTATTATTCAAAAGAACTTTTGATAGAATTAGTGAGATGAATTACGAAGTCTAGTGTAATAGTAATTGTTCTGCAGTAATCGAAATCATCTTAATACACTCTTTGTTTATAGAGTTTTTCATGTTTTTAAAATTACAGTAACTATTATAAGCCAATAGTAATCTGCATTGCTTATGTTTACCATATTATATTAGGATTTTTTATTGAATGTCATTAATATTCAACTGCATCAGTTACTTTAGAATTATCTTAAGACTATTAGTTTCTCACCTAATATCAAACTACTTTAAGGCTATGGAAGTCTTTCGTGATTCTCACCAGTACCCAGTTCTTGTAATCCTTGATGCCGCCATGACTACAAGCAAGTATAATCATACTTTCAATATCTTTCGAGTCTCTCCAGAGTTTGTATTTCTATTTACTTCCAATTTGTGTATCCTTTTGTATTTGAGTTATTCTTTCACCATTAAGGATTATGGATTGGAGAATAATCTACGAGACTCCCTACTAGCTTAATTGAACCTCTTTAATCTTATTTATTAAATATTTAGTAAATGTACAATCCTCAGTTTTATTAATAAGAGCTATTTTTGTAATTCAATATATTTATTTGAAATAAGTTGCTATTTTTCCTAGATTTAAATGAAAAAGTTGATTTTCCTATTTATTGTGTTCTATAACATTTTTCTTATATAATTAAATCAAATCAATCTTCTAATTAATCTAGTAATCATATTTGATGTGACTGAATGGATTATTAGTTATTAATTTTATTTGATAATAATTAAATTGATAATTAACCTTAAATAATGAATTTAGACTATAGAAAATAACAGTAAATGTAAGTTATTGTGATTCAAAAACTCCTTAGATTAATAATAATGAATACAACAACATTTATCATTATATATAGTATATATAAATTGAGAACGAAAACATTGTGATATATAGCTTAAAAACCGATTAAGTAATTATGAGATACTAATTAACATAGTTGAATCTAACTTGAATTTGTTTATTAAATAGGTATTAATACTCCCTTATAAATACTTATAATTATAGAATAAATATCTCAATTATAAGATAACTACGTCTCTAAATATAAATGTATTGCTGTGATAATTACTATCTTATTCAAGAGTGGTGCTTATATTAATGTTATATATATATAAATTGAAAATATTGAGAATCCTGTTATACTTATTAAACACAATTTAAGGCATAATTACTTTTTTATAAAACTATAGTTCAGTGATTTCTTCTTTATTTTATTGAAAGGGATAATCATTCTTTAATCAATATGGTTATTATCAATTCAATTTTAATGTTTCTTTTATCATGCCAAAATATTTCTCTTGACTGAATCCACAGAGAAATGAGCTTCATTTGAAAGATCCTTTTGTGTATTTACTGAATCCTCCTTGCAAGAAACGCTACCATAGTCTTCCTAAATTTTGTAAAGGTCATTAAGATCCCCTTATCTATTTCCTTATACAATATGTTTATAAAAGATATAGCAGAGTTATTTGATTAATTGTTTTAATCTGCAGATGAATTAATTTTTTAAATTGGTGTAATTGCTCCATCAGTTTTTGTCTCAACATTAATATAGTAAGTATCTTATCTCACAAATATAATGAGGTAACAACAATTGATCTAATAGATTATTTGCTAGAACTTAATCAACAAAATACTATTTGTAAGTATTGAATTAAATGTTAATATGTGGATATTTGAATTTATTTAATTCCAGAATGAATTGTCGGGAATTTGCTCTAATATAATTTTTAATTTAAGCAATATTAATTGAATCAAAATTAGATTTATACTTCTTAGTAAATTATACCTCTAATTGATTAGCTATTTTTTATAGTTAAAGTGATATCTGTTTATAGTTGATTAAGAGTAACTATTGTTTATTGGTATATCAAAGGTATGTTTTGATGCAATTCAATTGCAATTAAATATTTACTCAATATTTTATTTAAATTATTATTACAAATATAATATGAATTTAGTTGATAAGTTAATCCTGTTTTTTCCTCATTATAGAAATATTATTGTTTTATCCATTTGTCTTTTAATAGTTAGATGATTAATTAAATTCAAGAATTTTCATAGCATTAGTTTGTTTATGTTTATATCAATTTATCATCAATGTGTAAAGCTGAGTAGTTTATATGAAATGTAATTTATATATTATATAATCAAATTTATTTTGGAGTCTGATATAAGAATATTTTCATGAAGGAGAGTTATATGGAGCATAAACCCAAATATCCTCTTAAAAAAGATATAATACTACGACGTGCAACACTATTTAGTTTAATTCAAAAAGCACATGTTCGCAATTAAACTCTGTTAATTAGTAGAATATTAAAGCAAGAAAGATAACCTTCTTAACCAAAGACTTATTTCTTGCAGCAAAAAGTACTCTAAAAACTTCAGACAAACTTAAATGAGTTTCACTACCTAACTATTGTCAAAGGTTGATGTAGTAGTTATGGGTTGATTAGATAAGAATTAATGTCATTAGCTACTTAAATCTGTATTTCAAGGAAGCTAGACAAGGTAATCTAATTGACAAACCAGCTCTTTGCAAATAAATATAAATTCTCCTTTAAATAAGAGTTTGACGCAAGTATTTAACTGTACATTATCAAAACACTTGCTTATTACCTTAATAATTATTAATATTTTGGGATATCTATATACTGATAACAAAAATGCTATATTAATCTGTAAAACAAAAGGAATTTTTTCATGACCACTTCAACAGAGATAACTTCAACAAAATATTAGAGTACCTGATCTATGAAATTATATACATTTACTTTGATTTTTTCCAACCTTCAAATATGTAAATTATGTGACTCCTCCCTTAAATACAATTCTATATACGAAAAAGTAATATTGATATTATTAATTAGGGTAATTCTTTCCGTTTTGGTACTCTTGGTAAGTGACGAAATGAGATGACATGTATTAGTTTTCTTATAAATAGTTAAAGAATTGCTTTCTATTTTGTCACACGATTTCAATACATACTAAAATAGGAAAAGCTTATCTTCAGTTAATTCTAAAACATTTATTAAGTACTGTTTATGAGGATTAAAAGAAAAAACCAGCCAGTCACTACTAAATATATTAGGCAAATCTAGTCAACAAATGATAAATAATATATCTGATCAATTAGATTTTTTAAATGATAACTTGCCACATTTATTATACAGAACATTTGCAGGATATTACAGAAGAGTTATATTATATTTAATTAATTTAACTTTTACATAACTAGACAAAAATACTGTAATAAAGATATCAACTCTAACTATTATATATCTACTAAATCCTAACTTATCTTCTATAATATAATGGAGAAAACATTAATTAAGTGAATTAAAACAATTTATTTCCAATATTTTGGCTACATAGAGCTGTGTGAAAGCTGAATTAAATATAGTTTTAATAAATAATATTATTAAAAGGTTTCTAAATTATCCTCACTCATACTTAATTTACCTTTTCATTAACAGATAAAATGGAAATAGCAGCGAATTAAATGGATTCGATTGTCAAGATAAGTATTAAATATCCCAAGAAGTCAAGAAATCAATTCGAAATTGAAAGAAAAGAAAGAGAGAGGATTTTATACCGAATTAAATCAATCTTCAGCATTTAAATATTATTTATAGGATACTTTGAGATTTTACATTATTATTAATTATTTATTATTATGATTATA
Organism: Oxytricha trifallax; assembly: GCA_000711775.1. Classification (NCBI taxonomy): domain Eukaryota; phylum Ciliophora; class Spirotrichea; order Sporadotrichida; family Oxytrichidae; genus Oxytricha; species Oxytricha trifallax. The sequence continues at coordinate 8,588 of ARYC01011261.1, forward strand.
TTACCAAGAATGTTTTATTTAGTTTAGTTTAATTATAAATTATTTAAATTAAATAAAATAAAGAAAGAGATCAACTTGAAAGAGCTAAAGAAAAATAAGAAGTTAGAATAGGATATTTATTATACAGAATTCATAAAACTTAACAAACCATGTGATCAAATATGTCTACTGCGGTTACCTCAAAATATATGAATTGTAATTAGATCATTACAGAATATTGCGAATTATACTTTCTCTAATTTCAATATTTACTCAAATAAATTTTGATAGATTCTAATAAATATCAACATTTAAAAAGATTTACTCTGAATAAATTCAAATTCAAGCAACAAATTCCATTAATAATTTGAATATATCTATTTTAAAGTATATATCTTTTACATATTAAGAAATTTTACATTTATATCATTATTTTTTTAACTTTTTCAGCCAAATTATCATAATCATAATACTTAATCCTTTTTTAAGAAGAATCAATTTGAAATATAAATAAAATATACTCTTTGAAGTATTCTATCTTAAAGATACGAATGCTGTGCTTATTGCGACAGATAACATTGACTATAAAGCCAAAGTATTTAGTAATTAGAGTAAAATAGTGAGAGGTTCCTTGGCAAAATAATTTACAACATGATGATTGTTCTTGAGGAAATAGTAGTTGGAGAAGTAGAAAAAAATATTTTCTGACATCTCAGGTGACTTCCTTGCTATACTTCATATAAATATTGGAAAAATGTAAGACTGTCGCAATATATCTAGTTCAAAAACTGAGGATAACAGATTTAAGATGATCTAGTTTTATTGAAAAAACTTCCCAACTATTTTATGGTTAAGTTCAATGTTAAAGGAAAATGTGAAGTAGAGTTGAGATTCTTTACTCACTAAAGAAACAAAGAAAAATGAAATCGTATTTGAGCTCACTGAATACCTACTTAGAATGCTTACAAGTCATTTCTTATTAGTTGATTTTTCAATAATTATCATAATTTAAAAATCCCTGCAAATCAAGCATTTTAACAAATAATATTGGTTTGAATTTATTATCATTATTTTAATTAGTATAGTATTTTCAGAATAAATGAAGTTAAATTAAATAAAAATTTATAATGTGGGTAAAGTCCTTATAAGGAAGTTTAGTTTACCTGTAGCCTAATATATCTCAAAAAATAATATTTTTTGAAATAGCTTTTTGATTAAGAGGTCCAGGAGGTCTCTGTTGAGGAAATGGTGAGTTTTGATTAAAGGAGTTCATCTTTTGTAAACTTTAGTCGAATCTTTGATATCGGAAAATGATTGTCTCAGATTGTAAGTGCTTAACGTCAAATTAAAGTAATTTATGTTAATTGATTGTTATATGCAATTAGCTTTTTGATTAAGAGGTCCAGGAGGTCTCTGTTGAGGAAATGGTGAGTTTTGAATCAAGGAGTTCATCTTTTGTAAACTTTAGTCGAATCTTTGATATTGGAAAATGATTGTCTCAGATTGTAAGTGCTTCATGTAAAATTAAAGTAATTTATGTTAATTGATTGTTATATGCAATTAGCTTTTTGATTAAGAGGTCCAGGAGGTCTCTGTTGAGGAAATGGTGAGTTTGAATTAAAGGAGTTCATCTTTTGTAAACTTTAGTCGAATCTTTGATATCGGAAAATGATTGTCTCAGATTGTAAGTGCTCAACGTCAAATTAAAGTAATTTATGTTAATTGATTGTTATATGCAATTAGCTTTTTGATTAAGAGGTCCAGGAGGTCTCTGTTGAGGAAATGGTGAGTTTTAATAAAAGGAGTTCATCTTTTGTTAACTTTAGTCGAATCCTTGATATTGGAAAATGATTGTCTCAAATTGCAAGTGCTTAACG
>ARYC01011262.1:0-18157 GCA_000711775.1 Oxytricha trifallax
ATCAAACCCACTTGTAAGCCAAAGAAAACCCACTTGTAAGCCAAAGAAAACCCACTTGTAAGCCAAAGAAAACCCACTTGTAAGCCAAAGAAAACCCACAAGCTCTATACAAAATAAGTAATATTATATATATTACAATTTTTTTAGATTCAAATCCTCTCGCCACAGAGGCACAGAAATTATTTTTATATATTAAAATTTGAATTATTTATATTATTTAAGCATATTTTTTAATATAATATAGACAACAGTATTTTTTTTCATTTTTCTTTTCAATTTTGTTTTTCATAATAGCTGATTTATGTTTAACTTTTTAGCATGATTTTATTAATATAATACATTTAACAGGTCACCATATTTTATTTAGAACATTTTATAAATATTTCATAATAAACTATTATAATTTTATTATTATTTTTAATACTTATTTTTTAGTATCTATATATATATATATATAATTTTCATTATTACATCATATTTAATTGATATTAGATCACATTTTAGATTTTTTATTATTTATTAAGATCAATTGATTAATATTTTTTTTTTAATTTTTAATTAAAAATATTATTTTTTTAATTAGTATCTTATGTCTTTTTATGATATTTTAATTCTTAGAGTAAAATAAATAATTTTCTATTCACAAAATCAAGCTTCAATAATCATATAAGTTTTGTATGATATTATTATATTTATTCAAGTTATCAAATAAAAATATACATGATTTTCTTATCAAAATGGATAATATTAAGGATTATAATAAATATAATAATTTGTTATTTATTAAATCAACATTTTACATTTTTTTATTTTATTAATTTTTATCGGTTTTTCTTATCAAAATTGTCGGGTTTTCTTATCAAAATGGATGGGTTTTGAGGGTTTTGTAAAATGTAATGAATAAGTACTTACAAAATCACAAATGGTTTTTATATTACTCATTTTTTCTTCTTTCTTATAATAAAAATCTTACTTGTAATAATTTCCTTACTATTAAATATTTCAAAATATGTCTTTTATTATTATACTTAATTTTTAATGAGTAGTTTCCACGAATCCGAATATATTTTTTATAAACCTATTTTTTTACTCGTGTTTTAAAGTCTAGTTGCCAAGTATAGCGACTTATTTTTTAATATTTTTAACATTTTGAAATTTTGTAATGAATTCTAAGTAATCTCATAGTATTTGTCAGTGAAGTACAAATATTTTTTCAATGACCCATTTTTTATGATGTTTTTGGAGGTTCCAATTCGAGTCAAACAACTTATTTTTTAAGTTTTGGGAATTTTTAATTTTTGTGATGAATGGTCAGGAATCTAATCAAAACCCCAAAACCCTTTCAGTAGTTTGATTGAGTTTTTGATTGATAAAAGTAGACTATTAGTGCATACTTTTATTAGGGTTTTAAATAGGGTTTATGTTGGGGTTTAATGTTTAAATGTTAGTAATTTAAGTGAGCATAACAAGCGATTTTTTAAAAATATTTCACACAAACATAAGCTTTGAGTCATGTGGCAGTTCTCTGAATTTTATCTTTCTTAGTTGATGTTTGATTGTTTCTATTGTTTGTTAATTCTTTAGCTTGGCTTGATAATAGTTGAGTATGCAAGTTCTCTGAGACCTCCATTTATTTTATTTTTATCGAGATATTGTTTGATTCTTTGCTTAGAATCTCCCTCACCACCGCAGCTAAAGTAATTGTTTCTTGGCATGTCGCTCTCTATTATTATTACTTCTAGAGCCCAGATATCCCATTTAGTGTCTCCATCTCTCCAATCTTCTCTCTCTGGGAAATATTCAGGAGTGCCGTATACATTTCCTTATGCAGAGGCTTGCACTCTTTGAGCTCTGTTGAAGTCAATAATATAAACTCTAAGAGGCTGAAAGTTGATCATGATGTTTTCTGGCTTTAAGTCTCTATGAACATAACCAAGCTTGTGAAGCTCTTCAATCCCCTCAACTATCTGCTATACTATCTAACCAATTTATCTCTGACATCTATTGTCAGATAAGAATTCTCTGTAAGTCATTTCAAGTAAAGGAAGCCTGAAGTCTACAAGATCTTTACCAAGTAAAATAGCATCAAGCTAGATGATATGCCTGCACTCATTTAACTTTGCCTTTTAAAGAGCATAATACTCATCTGCAAATTCCATTTGGAACTTGTCATCAGCAAGGAAGTAATTGAAAGGATATATCTTGTAAGCATATTAGTCATCAGTAATGACTCTCTTCTCTATTTTATCTTCAAGAGTGAGGTAGCTTTCTAGGCAAAAATCTAAGTCAATAATTTTTAATATTGGAATCTTCATTGCCTCTATTTTAACCATGATTTTATTGATCTCAGTGACTCGAAAGTTCTTGACTGCTTTCTTCATTTTAACTTACTTCTAGACTTCAACTCTAAGAGACTCCACTGAGTTTCTTGATCTTCTCTTTTAAAGGAATTTATTACCAGTAGCTTCATGAATAAAGACAAAACTTTAATTGTGCTTTTTCTTTAAGTGCACTTTGAGATCTCTAGTATTAGAATATGGCTTCTCACAGAACTCACAGACATACTTCCCATCTTTCTTTTAATGCTTGAGATATAACCTTGGCATATCGTTGTGTATATCTCTCAAGTGTCTTTTATAAGTCGACTTGTAAGGGAAAACTTTATTGCATTCTTTGCATTAATATTCAACTTTAGCTGGAATTTATTAATGCTCTAGGGCGGGTTGTTTAACCTCCTCCTCAATTTGCACAGCTTCTTTGATAACATCTTGCTTAACTTATATTTAAATCTCAAAGCTAGACTGGTCAAAGTTGTCATAAGTAGGCTCCCACTGAGTACAAGCGTCTCTGGTCTCTACTTTTTTTGGTTGCTGGAATGAAATTTTGATTGATTTTACCCAAGTAATGCCTCTCTTCTCAGAAGGTTAGCGCTCATTTTAGTTTGCTGATATATTTTATTATAATAATGATAAAATATACCTTGATAAACTTTAATAGTCGAGTATAAGACACTCTGGTAGATTTTCGGCTGAGAGGTTAGAAAATTAAACAACCATAAAAGACTGTAAGTTGACAGATTTTATGAGAAATTTTTTCGTTTTAGTAAATTAAAATACTTCTAATGAAGTTTTGTTTCTCTAGGAGGTCCTCCAAATCAAGTTTGAACTTAATTTGGAGGTAAAGTTATTAACATTTTTTAATTTAATATGCTCCTAATTAAAGTTTTAACCTTAAAATTTAACTCCTAATAAAGTTTGAACTTAATTTGGAGGACCTCCTAAAATAATTAAACATTATTAGGAGCAATTAAATGGAGATAGTTTGATAAAAATGGAAATCAATCTGTGAAACTTGGAGCAAGTTTTTCAATGCTTATCCGCATATCTTATCAAGGTTGACCTCCAGTAGGGGTTCCCTATTTAGTAGTAAGATTTTAATAAACTTAGAATGGATATCCATAATTTTAAATTTCATTAACATTTCTAGAAAGAGGAAGCAAGATGGAGTCTATGAATGATGCAATGAAGAGAATTTAATCTCAAGATTTAATAGGAAAATTTCGAATAAAGAGGACCTTTATAGATATTTGGTATAGCAAGGTAAGTTCTTAAGTAAGATTAATAAATCCATTATAGTTGGATTGATTCTTGCCGACTTAGGAGGGAACTAAAATCTCATTCTTAAAAGCCTTACTAAGTGAAGAGAAAAAAGCTTTTAAGTCTAATGAAATTAGGATGACAGAGAACCTAACTACCCTGAAATTTCAGTAACAAACCTCTATGATGATGCTATGAGTGATCCAGATGTTGCTCTCTACCTTCCATCAAAGTTGCAACTCTCTAATAAGTTGCTAGAGAGAAACTTTTTCTTTGGTGTCCTTGGAACTCTGAAACCTGAGTACTTAAATGAAGCAATTTAAGAAGCTCATAAGAAACGCTACAGCATCTCTCCTGATGAAAAAGAGAAGCAAGGTATTAAAATCAGCGAGACCTGGCTCTAGGAACTTCAAAAGCATCCTTTCATCTCAAGTAAGCTTAGCCTTCTAACTTTATAGAGAAACCTGGTACTGCTATATACTTGATGAAAGAGCGCAGCAAATTAAACAGAGAGAGAAAGTCTCAAGTAAAACATGAATCGAGTAAGAGACTCTTCAAAGATTTATAAAAGCCAGAAGATATGAACATAGATGCGGGAGCTGGCACTAAGAGAAGAAACAAAGGCCCAAGCAAGCCTTAAGAGGAAGAAAAGAAAGAGAAGCCAAATCCTTTTACAGGCAAATTTAATATGTGAACTTATGCATTCGTTTAAATCTAAAACTTATTTATATACACAAAATCTCCCATCTTTTGCGCATACTTTAGCTTTCTCATCGCTGAGTCTCTTAGCAGCACTCTTAATAAAATCGACTGTATCTATCTTCAAGTCATGCATCAAGTGATAGAGTAGGAGTTTCTTGTAGTGGACTTTCAATAACCCCCAATATAATTCAATTCCATTGAACTGAGGACTGTAGGGAACATTAAATAAAGGTGTTATATTTAGGCGTTCATATTCCTTCCTTGTGTCTTTAGTTTTATGGACAGATAAGTTATCTACAAACAGAATAATCTCTTAGTCGGCGTACTTATCTCTGAGTTATTGCAAAAATTTAATATATTATTCAGTCTTTATTGAGCAAGGTGGATAACATAAGTCTCGAGGCCACTATCTTCACTTATTCCACCGAGAATAGCATGAGTTTACACCTTGACCTTTTAGTAATATACTTCAATATTGCTATATCTTTTATACCAAGACCTTGATATGAAGGTATTAAACGTGAATACTGCCTCATCAGCGTGTATGAACTTAATGTTATTAGTAATAGCCCTCTGCATTTAATCGAATATATATTTTAAATTATCCTTATAAAATGGAACATTAAAATCAATCACTCTATTAATGCGATTGACTGTCTTGTAAGATATTCCGTTGTTTTTATATATGTTAGCTATCGATTAAGCAGAGATATTAAGCTCAGGAATTTGGCGATGAAACATCACAGCTCTCTAGGCCAGAGAGAAGTGAGCCCAGTATTAAAGAGTCTTATCATTAATAAGATAGTCAATATGATGCTGCTAAAATTTAAAAGGTCTTTTAGACTTAGAATTAAGTTGCTATTTCTTTAATTCAATGCTAATAGACAGTGAGACCTCACAGTTGCAGGAGATTTATGAAGCAGTCTTGCTATAGATGTGTAATTAAGGATAGGTTTGAGTTGATCACTTTAATCATCGCACCCATAACGCAACATAAACAATAAATCTATATACTCAATGTCATAAACTGACCCCAAACCTCGCATATACTCACTTAAATTATTAACATTTAAACATTAAACCCCTACATAAACCCTATTAAAACCCTAATAAAGTATGCACTAATAGTCTACTTTTATCAATCAAAAACTCAATCAAACTACTGAAAGGGTTTTGGGGTTTTGATTGTAGTAACGAAAAAATCAAAGTGTAGGTATATATAAATAATTATATTATAAATTTTATAATTATATAGTCATGTACTCTAAAATTTTTATTTTTTTTCAAAATAGGTCTTTCGTACCTACTTTTGAGGTTCAGCGATTCATATTTATAAAGAAGCAAACCAAATAAGGATTTTCAAATAAAATGATGATGAAAAATCTATTCGGGTTTTAGGCCAGTTATCACCTCCCCAAAACCCCATTTAAAGTATATATCATAACCATATTTTATAAATGTTTAGCAACACAAACTACTTCGAAAACATGACCAAGCATTAATAAAATCTATTTTAGGTACAAATGATGCAAAAATAGTAAAATATTCAATAAAAATAAGAAAATAATATATCATCTAGCAGTTACATCTATAATAGTCAGAGCAGAGGTAGCAACAGGAGAGATGTTGATTTAATTTATTCAAATAAAAATGCTTCGAACAGCAAAAATAATATCAGTCGAAGTGATAATAGTAAATTTTAGCAGTAAAATTCTGCTACTTCAATTCAACCTAATAACTCTAATTCATTACAATTAAGTTTTTGTTTAATAGTTAATAGGAAATAAGTTTAAATGATATATGTGGCATAATTGAAAAGTGAAATTAATTATAGAAAATATGGAATATATTTCTATTAATAAATTACAATTAAGTTCGAATCCATTCATGAGGGACGAATATAGTGGTATCAATTAGAAGAATTCAGAATAAAATCCAATAAATAATCTTAAATCAGTATTAGTTAATACAGTCATAGACATAAAAAGTGAAAGAGAAAGCACCGATCACATTAAAAGTCATTTTGATTTACCGAATCCAATCCTTACTCAATAAGATTTATTTTTATTCTAGAGTAATTAAATTTATATAAATGGGAATTATAATTTACAATATTCTCAATAAGATTAAATTTATCCATCATTTATTATTAAAAGATCACACTAAAAGAGGGAGAACTTTAGAAGATTAATAGCTAAAATCATAAACTTAAAGCTCTTCTACTAATCATAAAAAGAGAAACGTCCTTGTTATCAAGAAAGAATCAATAAATCGCTAAAATTCCTTCTCTAGGAGCTCTACAAATGCTGGTAGCAGATAACTCGCCCCAATATAAATTTCTGACTTAAACAACTTTCATGAAGTGTCGCTGGGGTCTCCATATCAATCTCCGATGGCAACTGATCATGATTAGTTCAATTATCAATTTATGAGCACTGATGTTAAGAGCTAAGCTACTGCAACTCGAAATATCATGAAGGTTCAAATTTAAATTCAAGCTCCAAATCTAAATATTATTGAAAGTTGTTTAATATGAATAATTTATAACTAATTTTTAAATTAATATTCATTATTCATTAAGATTTTCTTGTTTTATAAATTCTTACCATAACTTTTTAATAAGATGAATGTAATAATTGTTTTTTAATTATTAAGAAAATCCCTCACTCTTTAAATACAAAGAACTTTTCGTCAATCATAAAAATTAATTTTTCTATATAGTTTAATAAGAGTCAAATTGATTTCTTAACTACTAATAATCCAAGAAATAGTTTGGATTCAAATATTATAGAGATTCAAAGTATTTTAGCTATAATAGCATGATTTATCCCATTTAAATCTAGAAACTGCTAATTCTACAGCAGCTAAAACTCAAAGTCATTAACAAAAATCACAAAATTAAAATTCAGTGATTATAAGAAACACCGTCGGGGAACTTAAGAGAGACTAAAACAGTATCTTTAATTTCGATAGCAATTTGATGAAGAGTTCAGGGCCAATGATCTAACAATAAAGATAAATTGAGCACATACAATTCAACACCTTAAATCAGAAAAGAGAGATCATTGGATAAATTAAGAAATTTGAAGGTAATGAAGAAACAGTCTTACTTCTAACTATTAGCAGTTTATAAGTATATCGGGTCTTTTTTTTCATATTTGCAATTTATTTTATATTCAGAAGTCTGATATCAAGTCACAATCACTTTTAAGCATAACTTTTGACAAAGATCCAGCTTTAAAAAAGCAAAAAATCCCATAATCTTTCGATTTAGACTAAAAATTAAACATAAAGTTCAATGAAAATTAAATCATTAGAGAAAGTTTAATAAGCGAGTAACTTAATTAGTCTTCAGAGAGTGACGATGATGATTTGGAGAGGTAATCTTCAAATAATGCTCTAAGCATAGAAAATTTAGCAATTTCAAGCGCTTAGAGGAAAATTATAATCTAGAAGAACAAGGTTAACTTCAAAAAAGCTTCTTCCATTGATGAGATAGGAATTAAAGATTCAGACGATGATGAGTAAAAAAGAAAAGTTTAAGAAGCAACTAATTTGATGATCTTATTTTACCAAGCTAAAGTAATGGTATTTATAGAGTGAGAAAGTCTTTATTAAACCCTAATCAAAGCAAACTTGAGTTTGATAGACTCCTATAATCATCAAATTTAGGTAACGTTCTCACAAAGTCCTGAGTGCTTGAGGAGATAGAGAAGTGACAATTTTATTGGTGTTTAGTCATTTACAAGAAACCCTAGCTGAATCATGAAAGAAGTTAAAATCGTTTGTCTTTAAACACCTAAAATAAACTTGAAGTTCCAAAGGTTCTTAAAGCTATACCTAGCTCAGGGTTTAATGAGTTACTTAAGTCACCAAATACTACTTCTTATCAATCTTAACTAAAAGAGACTGAATAGAACATTCAGAGTACCTTGAATAAAGATATAAACCTAGCTTAGCAACTAAATCTTAATAAGAGTAGACAATCAAACATATTTTAAATGAGAAGATCCTAGACTTTCTTAAAAGAAAAATCCTAAAACAACTAATCTAAATAAGATATACAGAAAGACTAAACCAAAAGTATAACTATAGAAAAGCCATAAAAGTAAAGTCCTTCAAAAAAGATTAACCTAAACATTGGATTTAAACAATCAGAACATTCTAGAGTTTCTCAATCATTATTACTTGACAATTTCCTTTCTAAGAGCAAAGATAGACAAAATAGCTAAAATTAAAAGGTAATGGAATTTCCCTTAACAGTTACTCATATAATTCAAAATGAAAAAATAATACTAAATGAGAAAGCAAAGGCTAAAGTTCCACCTTTTAAAATTGCTTCATAAGATAAATAAATGGAAAATTAGCTTGACTCTTTGATAAAAAGGTAAAGCGTCAATTTAGATAATAAAAATGAGTTTTCTCGCATAGAACAGTAAAACTGCCTAAGTTCTTTCAGTTACAATCGCAAAAATACCTTAAGCTAAAGTTTGAACAGATTAATTGATGAAAATAGATGTAATTCCCCTATAAGAGCCTCATAATTTATCGTAGATGTTGACTATATGAAAGCACTAGCTGAGGAAAGATTAACAAAGCTTGGCTTTAATTCAAGTCGTGGAAATTATAATGAAAGATTGATTGAATTGAGTGATGAAGTCAATTCTGATAATCACGGTTCTATAGAAGTTTATGTTCCTGATAATGTAAATTTCAAGAACAATTCTTTATAACACTCTACTTCTATGATTCATACCAGTAATTCCAACAATGCAATCATTAGTCTTAGTTAAGTAACGAAAGAAAAATTCAAAGAAGTGATTGATAATCTCTATGTTCCAACGCCATCAGTCTTCAAAAAGAAGACGAAAGAACGTGAATTTAGAAGGCCGACTTAAAACCCTCCAAGACGTTCCAAATCACAATAAAGAAATGGATAAAATGGAAATAGTGCAATTACCACTTCAAGCAAAGCAAGTGCTAGAATTTAACAATAAATCCAAATAATTCAGAATAGCTTATAAAGCGGAGGTAGTCTCCATAGAGATATGATTAAAGATAAAATTAGAAATTAACATAGAATGCCTGAAAAGTAGAAATAATTCAATGTTGATAAATCTTAGAGTACATCAACTGCTCTATCGTCAGACGTAGAGATCAAATTATGAACATAAATATTAGTAATTAGTATTAAATAAGCATGATTTTAAAATAATTAGTTAGCTTACTTTGGCTTTAAAATAATTATAGATTTTTTATTCTTCCCTAGAAATGGGAAGAATAAGAAATATTTAGAATGGCTCTCTAGTTAAGGGTTTGATTTATAATAAGCTAGATAATATAAATGAAAAATATACCATTGAAAACTTTTACATGACCTCCCTTATTATTTAAATATATTCAGTTTTATAGGTCGAAGCCTCGAAACTTTTAAGCACATGGAATTAATTTCAATTTTAAATATTGAAATCTGCATAACAGCTGTACTTGAAAATTACTAAACTATTTGTAGTAAGAAAATTATGCAACAAAATAATGTTAAATGTAGAGAAAAGCATTTCTATAACTCCTCAAAAAAATTATTTAATTTAATATACAAAAATCTAACTAACTAAATTCAGTTTTCCATAAGGTTATAAGTTTTTAATTTTTACTGAGAGTTTGATATAAAATAGTTAACAATTTTAATTTTTTTCATATAAAAATTTTATCTTTAAATCTTAATATGATCGAATTTGTATTTTCACTCATATCTTAGATTGATTCCTTAACTTAAATTACAAACTTATAAATTGAGTTTATTTTAATTATCGAATTTTGAATGAATATCCCTTCCCCATAAAATAAAAAAAATACATAATCAAAATATTATTTGTACACAATTCCCAAAAATAAACTATTCCTTGATATAATAACTTAAATATATTATTATTATTATTTAGAGTTAGTATAGTTAAATTCTAAAATCTTAATATGGAAAGTCGCAATAATCTTGCTGAAACAAATGGTCATATAGACCAAAATCACTTCGAACAGAGTCTCAAGTTAGATGAGCAATATCATTCACATGCTAATGTGCCAATTACTCAGAGGGTGGAACAACTTAAGTAGAGTGCTAACTTAAAATGAATGAATAATACCAGGTAAAATTATAAATTTTATGAAATTAAGTTGGGTCTATCATAATTATTTCATTAGTAATTGTAGTGTTTTACAAAAAACGTAAGAAAAACCACTCTTAAATAAGCAACTATGAAAAAATTAAGTTATAATCATTCAGTAGAAAAGTTTAAATGCATGAATATAAAATCTTAGCTAATCACAGAATATTATTTTCCATTTCAATTTTTTACCTATATCATTTAAGTATTAGTATTTTAACCTCACTTACTTCCTAGATACACAACTACTTGAAGGTGAATGTCTTCGGGAACTATGTGAAACTCGATCAGAAAGGCCAGTTGATAGAGGAGCATCAAGCCAGAGAGCAGGCGAATAAAAGCGCCTCCAAGAAGTAAGAGAACATCAGCGATATCTCTGAAGATGATTACGATGATGAAGAGGAGAAAGATGGAACATAAAATAATCATGAAGAAGAGGAGAAGAACAACGAGAGTGATACTGAAGACCACGAGGAGATTCAGATTACTAACAAGTATGTGGTGGACTTGATTGCTGAATTCAAGGATAAGAACGATGACTTAGTTTTGCATTGGGGTGTTGGCAAGAAAGCCTCAGGGGAGTGGACTGCCCCAGATGATAAATATCTGCCTATCGACACTAAAAGATGGAGTGATGGCAAGGCTTGTCAAACTAAATTCTACATCAAAATGACTCTAAGCTTCTTTTTAAGGTCTTATCTGATGAATATGATTGTAATTTTTTTATTTCTAAATGGACAATTTACTGCCAGAGTACAGATCAATTCACATGGATTTCTCATGGATCTAGGACATGGAGACTCCATTAAAATCTATGAGTTATGTGCTTATGGAATAGAAGAAGAACAGATGGCATAATAATGGAGGCAAAGATTACCATGTCAAATTCCAAATTGAACCTGAGTAACATCACGAAGAAGCAGCTGCTTCTCATAAAAAGTGAAATTTTATATGATCTATAGATAATTTAATGTAAATACAAAAAAGTTTGTTATTAATATAAATAATATTATATCAATCATAACAAAAACATGCCAACAGGCAAGATTGGAGATGTTGTAAGAGAAATTATTCAATGTGAAGTAGAATATGTAAGTATAACAATAGTAATTTATCATAATTTTTTCTAGGGATCTTGGACACTTATGCACAGATACTAAAGATGCTTTTAAATATGATAAATTTATTTTGATCCCTTTTTTCCCCATTATTAGAGTACCTTAGAATTATATGCAAGGATATGTTGTGTTAAAAGATTGATTAAAAGAATAGGGATCACGTTTAAGTCTACTTCATTTTTGATGATAATCATTTAGTGCCTACTTATACATTTGGCTCCGTTTCAGCTTCACAAAGCAGTTAACCTGGTAAAAGATCTACAACACGAAGCCAAAGGAATTGCAGTGGTCTTAAGTATGTCTTACAGACGAAATAGTGAACTAGTTCGTTCAGTTAACCAAGAAAAAAAAACAGTCAAGCAAGCAGAGATTAATTCTTAACTTCTGCTAATTTGCTGAGGTCCATGCTCTCAATGATTGGTAAAGGTGCGGGCAACGGGTAGAGAGTCAGAGATGAAATATTGCACATTATGCATTCTCATAAGATATCAGAGACTGCTGGGCATTTCTATGAGTAATGGCATTAAAAGCTGCATAATAACACTACTCCTGATGATATCTACATAAATTTCAAAATCCTAATTTTTACTAAAGTTTTTTTATCATAACTTCGTGTTTATGGATATTTCTTTTCTACATTTCCTCAATTATATATATTATTGCAAATTAATTCTGATAAAGGTTTATGTGAAGGATTACTGGCATACTTGAAATCAGGAGGCAATATGAGTGAATACTGGAGAGTTCTGAATCAAAACGGTATAACCAAAGAAAGACTAGCAGGTTATGAGAGAAAGATAACTACTGAACCCTGGTACATACCTGAAGCTATTGAATCATTTGAAGCATATTTGTAAATAATTCAGGAAATGCACTCAAGTGTGGGGATCTCTAAATTCTAAGTATAGCCAAATTCTATTTCAATCTAATAGGTTACAGCTGTAAAATAGCTAGTTTAAAATTGTTATATTAGATAATAATGAAGCTAAGCAACACTTAGGAGGTGACACCAAAGGCATGATTGATGATTTGTTGGGGAATTACAACGATCACGATATTTTAATATAAATGGAGAGAGTGTCTAAACTCAGATTCAATTTAAACTAACATCATCTAGACTTGAACAATCAAAGGAAACTTAAGGATGTCCTCTTCTTAACAAACAAAGTTTTAGATATTTGGTCTTAAAAAGATCCTGATTTACTTATTTTTAATGTATTCTTTCTACAAATAAGGGGGGGGTCAAATATTTTCAGGTAACTTTTACTATGCATTAAAATATAAAACTATCTTCTTAGATGTTGCTCTTGAGGGATATCTCCGTTAGCTAACTGAAAAGATCATGCACATAGACATTGAATTTGAACAATACATCAGAGAAGCAGCAATTATTATGAGTAACTTGTCAATTTCATACAAGTGGGAGGAGCTTGGCGTGGTTAAGGAAGACTGGGATTTCTTGGTATAGAGCAATTCCAAAAATATGAATGAAGATAATGCCAGGAAACTCAAATCTAAAAAATAATATAGTTATTAACATTTGAAATGGAAATTGATGTTACTTGAGCATTAATTTGTGTGGAATAAATCAATAAATCATTGAATCTTTTGTTTTTATATTAAATCTGTAGTTGATAGAGTTAAGTCATCTCTTGGAAAAGTAAATGATCAATGTATGAATCTCATTCAAACCAAAGCATTGTTTGATTTTTAATAAAAATTAGCTATATATTTTATTTAAAGAAGACAGTAACATTCAGTAAAATTATTAGAAATTATTTAAACAAATTAATAAATTATAAATATTCCTAAAATATCATAAATTTCAAAGAATAATCTAAAATTTTTATTTGAAAAATTATTAACATTAGAAAGAAAAAAATTTATTTTCTTCAAAAATTCAGTTTCAAAATACTTAAATATATAATAAAGCAGAAATGTTAGGACAGGCATTTAACTTAGAACCTTACGCCTACAAAAATTTCGCAGAAGAGTTAATCAGAGGAACCCTATTTTTCAGTCTAAGTATGATTTTGAAGAAAATTGACCCACACATTAGAAGCTGTGCACATGTTGGAGATTATATATAATTTAAATCAATTATTAAATTTGAATTTCATTAGAAATTATGATAATCTAATAAAATAATATATAAAAAAGATTGGTTTAAATCAGTTAAGGCAGATCTCATGGAAGTAGGGGGTATGTGGAGAAAGTCAAACATTTAACTGAAGTTATGCATCACAATTATGAACGCAGACTATTCTTAAATGAAATTAATATTTTAGTTTTTTTAATTATATCGCTGGGTATATTTTATGTACAGTTAAACATTAAGCACTAAGAGCATTTTTAATGATAGATACTTTTGCAAAATTGTGCGTATTTTAGTGATATTCTTTTGTGTGAGAAAATAACAGGCGAGGAGGAGGAGGTGCCAGCAAACAGCCTAAGACTAAGTTCTTGTGGACAGCACTGACTACCCAGATGTCTTGGCACATGTCAGTGTTAGAGCAAGAAACTTGAAAGTCATGTTTACAGTCACATTTGCTGATAATCACATCAACGAACTTAAATAAATGGTTGGCAAGTTTTACAAACTATAAAGTAGGATTTATATAGAGATTCTCAAAATTTATAATAGCAATTAGGTCAAGAAATTAGTCGTATATTTATCGAAATAAAGAATTAAATATCGTTGAAGCAAGCATATATTAATGACATCAGAAAACCACAATGTGAGATTCTAAGAGTAAAACCCCAACACTCCTATTGCCAGAAGAGCTTCAAGTCCCCTTATACTCTAATCAATTATTGATAGCGCGAAAAAAATTTCAGTTCCACCTTATTTCCCCAAGTCATTTTTACAGTTAGATGAATTCAACAAACATAATATGGGAGCTAAGAGTAACAACATTAAGGTTTTTATTAATCATAAATTAATTGGTAAATTATCTATTGAGTCTTTAAAAAAATGCGGATCCAATATTAAATATAAAAGCCCCATTTATATGTAAAAAATATTAAGGTTTTGAAAGACAACTTTGATTAATGGATTGAACTACCCCAAAGTGGCTGCATCCCCTTCAAAATGATGGAATACACCTTAGGACTACACCCCCTAATAAAAGAGTAAATCAATAATTTGATAGATAGACTAGCCAAAGAAAAAAACGTTGATAAAATGAACAGAATTTTATTCAAGTGCAAAGATCTAGTCATGAAGCTAGATTTCAGCCCACAGGATAAAATTCATTCATATATGAAGACTTAATTATTTGAATTTGGCATTTCAGCTAAAGAATTTGAGTTGGCTTGGAAAACCATCAAAATGGTGTGGGCAAACAAATTCAATGAGAGAGCTTTCTTAGCTACCAAGAAAATCGGTGTAACTTTATATAAAAGCATATTTTAAATGCTTACAACCTTTTATGAGAGATTATTGATTTTTAAGGTTAATAGCTTCCTGAAATAATATTTTTTTATTATTTAACTCTTCATTCAGTTTATATGGCAGTGCTTGTTCAAAAAGTTGTGCCAGCTGAGTACGCTTATGTTATTCATACATTTAATGACATTAATATTATAAGATTAGGATTTTTAATTGTATTATCATATTAAAATTCACACCACTAACCCAACTAATGGAGAAGACAATGAAGTTTACACTGAAAGTTGTTTAGGAATGGGAGAAGCTTTAGTTAGTCAGATGCCAGGTCAGGCTTTCAGTTTCTTTTTTAATAAATCTAATCAATAACCAGCTGTCAATGCATATCCAAACAAGCCATTTTAAATGTAAAATATTGTAAAAAGACCCCACCCCCTTATAAGCTTTAGCAGGCCTCTTCGATTCATACCTCATGCTAGGAACCACAGAATTCAGAATAAAATACCACGATGAGTAATTAATCACAGACAAGCAGTTCACAGAGAACTTCATGAAAAATGTTGGGAAAATTGGAGAAATTATTGAGAACATATATGGAGAAGCTTAGGACATAGAAGGCGCCTACTTTAACAATAAGTTCCATGTGGTACAGACAAGACCTTAAGTTTGAGTAAAGTAATTACACAGACTAAAATTTTAATTCTAAATTGTTTTTAACTAACTTTTCTCAACATAAAAAGCTACATTAATTTTAATATTTACAAAAGTTGCATCTGATTAAAGAATTGATTGATGCTCAAGGAGACATAAGGAGATTTTTATCTAAAATTCTCCATTTTTTTAATAATTAAAATTAATTAAAAATATATATATTATTATGATCTTCGAGAGTCATTGTTTAAAACAGTGTCTCTCGAGGATTTAAAATTTCAACATTTTTTATCAACATTTTTGTCAATATTTTTAAATATTTTCAAATAAATTTCTCGATATCTAAAAGGAAATAAGATAATTCCTAATAGAATTAGAACATTTTTCTATCTTAAGTTAAAATATCATTTTTTACCACTAAGTTAAATTAATGAATCCTAATAAGGCACCCTAAAAATCCTAACAGATTTATGACTATATCCTTAAGGATGTAATTAAGTTATATAAGAAAAAAAAATATTTTATTAGAGAAGTTAATCTATGATTATTTTTAACAATGACTTATTTATGCTTTAAAAAAATAAAATATCCTCGAGAGACACTGTTTTAAACAATGACTTTCGAAGATAAAAAACTTAAATCAACATATAATCTAGCTTTAAAGCTATCATAATTTTATCATCTCAATAAAACTTAAAACACTATATGTTAAAGCAGCTGCAGCAAAAGTGTGTCTGGCTGCAACTATTATAATTATATTGAGAAGAAATGCTATTTAGTTATATCTTGAAAAAAGAATTGAAAAAGCTGTTTAAAATGTAAATCTCGAATTGAATTAAATAATTTATTTATCCCGCAATTAATTTATAATGATGAAAACAAGGTCTCATAGAGGCATTGACAAGTCCTACCTTAATAAATCTCCCATTACAGAAGACGTCATCTTTTATATTTCTTATCCAAATTGAAATTATATTAAGCCTGGAATAACCAAATACAATTAAAATACTAAATATAACAATTTCATATACAGAAGATGAAACTTTATCAGATGACAATTATTTCAATTAAAGAACCAATTAAAGCTCTAGATCTAAGAAAAATAAAACATCAAAGAAGACATCAGTTAAGAAAAGAAGAATTTAATTTTTAGATAAAAAATGTTCCGAAAAGACATTACATTATATTACATAATTTAGAGATATAAATTAATCTCTCCATAATAAATAAATAGTATCAAAATATTAATGGTTATTTAATGTAAAACATGTACAAAAACTTAATGAATCATTCTATTGAAAAAGACTAAGACAACGATCGCAGTTTCTTAATGGAGAATATCGTGTAAAATAGAAAAGATGACAGTGAATATGATAATGAAGGTAACTTCGATTAAGTTAAGTTTTTTACTCAAATGGATAACTTCTATAGTATCCTAATTTAAAATTTTAATACTGAAATATTATAGCTAACAAGGGCATCAACCGGAAGATCCTCCAAAACCCAGAAACCCCTTTCTCAATTGCAATCAAACTCGCAGTATTCTTAAATTTCCACCATAAAAAAAGAAAGTCAATCGACTACAAATTCCAGAATAGACAGATCAAGATCTAGATCAATCTAAAATAACGAGTCTCGTAATCCCAGAGCATAAAAAGACAAGATAGAAAACAGTTAAAACGAGAGATCATAGAGGTAAAATAATATAAATTCCAGCAGAAATGTCTAAAGTCAAAGAATCACTTTGACTCAGTCAAATTAATGTTCACAGGCTGTAAAGTAAGAAATTAAAGTGTATTGTTAAAATAAAAACCATTATTGAATTTCTACTGAAAATTTACCTCTTATCTATCTATTTATTTGCTAATAAATTGTTTATCTATTATTAATAATAGCAAACAAACAAGAAAGACACTAAATCTAAGAAACCACGTAGAGCGATTTCAGTTACTGAATCAGAACATGAAGATGTATCGCAGGAATAGTAGACAAACACCAAAGATATCTCCTACATTCTAGTAGAAAATGAGGATGATAACAATTAGGGAGGAGAGCACACCTTCAACAATGATAAATCTCAAGCCACACTTACTATGACCACAAACAGCAAGAAACCCTCCCCAGCTGAAAACATCAGCAACACTCACCATTTCACTTAGCATTAAAAATATAAGCAAGTAATTGCTATTCATGTGTATTTATTGATAATAAATATTTTTAAAGCAGTAGAAATAGGATGTGAAGATGGAAGAGGTACGTAGAAACTAAGTTATTAGTGAATATGAGCATGACAACGAGGATGATGATGAAGAGGATGTTAAAATTGTGAGGAGAACACAGAGAAAAAAATCACTCAATAAACTACCAAAGCCAATAATCCAAGTAAATATACTATACTGATATCAACCTATATGAAAGTATATATATATATATAACCCCATAGATCAATTAAGAAATGAGAATTGGAGTTAAGAACAATTAGATTAAAATCTAATTATAATTGGCTGAAAATAATATAATCAGGCTAAAATCAAATTTGCA